>CM024726.1:21744137-22033007 GCA_014182545.1 Eucalyptus globulus
TGAGCTGAGAGAACCAAGAACTAGAAACTAAGAGACAGCCACTTTATTATCCTTTGTACCACACAAGTCCTTTGAATAAAATTTAGTTTGTGCTTTCATTTATTTCTCACTCCCTTGCCATATTTCATACACACTTACACACACACTTCCGCAAAATCCAACAATGCCATACATATGGCCAGACATGCTGATGCTGGAGAACCAGCTGCCAGTGCTAGTGCTGGATTGACTAGTTGCCATCGAGAATGATGGCAAGAAGGTTAGTGTTTTAGATTTTGCTGTCATGTTCACCTAACAGTACATCTTGTTGATGACAAATGGACCTCACATGGGATCCATCAAATCGAATGCACCAATCCTGTCGGATGCATGGTTCAAGATCAATTGAGAATTTGATTACTATTATCGGAAATTTCTTCTTTTTCCTTTAATTCAAGTACTATCGATACGACAACAATCTCACATTCAAACGCAGTGACTTAACACCAACAACTCAGGATGACGAATGCATCAGCAAGCTCATCCTCAATTACTGCTCTGCTGGCAAGGACACCGCAAGGATAGGCAAATACCTGCACGTCCTGGATGTTGTCAGGAAGAGCCTACTTCTCCATAAGAACCCGAAGCTGATGACGAATGCATCAGCAAGCTCATCCTCAATTACTGCTCTGCTGGCAAGGACACCGCAAGGATAGGCAAATACCTGCACGTCCTGGATGTTGTCAGGAAGAGCCTACTTCTCCATGAGAACCCGAAGCTGGACAAGGTGGGGTGCGAGGGCCTTTTGTGAGTCTGGTCGGCCACTGAGCTCATCGATCATGGGATCTGGCTCAAGAAGAGCAAGACCGGCAGCCTCACGGACATCCCCTTTGCTGGGGGGGTCCTGAGCCTCCCTGAGATCGTGGTGGAAGAAGCAACTGAGTGCATGTTCCTCAACCTCATTGCATTCGAGCGCTTCCACGTCAGAAGCAGGAACGAGGTCACGTCCTACATCTACTTCATGGACTACATCATCGACAATGAGTGCGACGTCGTGCTTCTTTAAAATTTGGGCATAGTCCTGACTGTCCTGGGGGACGACAAGGAAACCGTGGAGCTGTTCCACTTGCTGGCCAAGTACACAACGATTGAACCCAACAACGGTCTCATTGCCGTTTGCAATGAGGTCAACGAGGACTGCAATAAGCCCTGGAACAAGTGGAGGGCTAATTTCATCAAGACCTACTTCAGGGGTCCTTGGGCTTTATGGTCTCCCATGGCCGCCATCTTCCTATGCGCACTCGCTATAATTCAGACCATATATTTCGTGCTCAGAACCCACTCTTTGCCTCTCTGTACAATAATTTTCCCTTTTCAGTCATGTTCATTGCCCCCTTTAAATATACCAAATGATGGACATTTGGCTGTTTATTTATCATTATCATATTATAATTCTCTTGTTTCAGACTTCTTTAATTTTGTCCAATCGTATGAAGGACGATCAAGTTTTAGGCAAATGGAATCTTCCAACGCACCAATTCTTGATTAAAATTTTAACGAGTTGCAGCGAATTTAAGTGAACAACAAAGATGGCCTTCAAAGACATCTCTCTTCCCCATCGGCTTCAAATTTCAGAGTCATCTATACATTTTCCGGTCATCAAGCAATCAATCATTAACACAGAGAACATACTTTTATGACTGAGAAAAATATATTTTAAAACTTCCAACATCCTTCCTGAAATAAAAAGAGCTAAAGATATTCAATGTTCTAGACCGCCATTATAGAATCCTAGATTGAAATAAGCTGACAGCAAACTGCTAATTATGTTTAAAGAACGTTGAGAATATCTCTCCAGTTAGGGCAGGTTTCCTAAGTTGAAGGGTTTGACCAGTCGCTTGTCATCGACACCTAAATTTTGACAACCTAATTAGACATTATTACATAGAAAAATTAGGGATTGACACCACCCTAAAACAAAAATATACTTAAATTTCATATAGATATTAGAAGCGTTTTAATTAAGCCCAAATAATATTGCATTGGAGTTAATGGACTAAAGCAAGGGGGTTTTAAGCCTAACGAAACTATTTGAACTAAGTCCGAGATAACAAAATTCAGTTGATTCAAGTACAAGCACATCTTGATATTCATAATCAAAATACGTGGGAGTTCCAAAAAGTAGTGGCAATGAGAGGTCCATCTAAAATGTTTGTAACAATAAAGGGGGGAGTTAAAGCTCAGTAAATGAAATCCTTAAGTCTAAATTAAAAAATTATCTTACCACTCAACTTGGTACCAACAAACAATGTGAGTTCAAGATAAGTACAAAATAACCATGTATGTCTAATGTAGAGGAAGTAAACGCACTATCTTCCCATCATAATATGCCCATGGAAACCATTAAAAACATTGCATAAGGTTATTCACTCAATTACAAACAAATGGCATATTATTTCATGATGCATAGATACCAAGTACTAGTCCATCGATATATAATATATATGTGAGTTTCTAACTCCTACTTGTCACTAGCTAGGACCCATTTCATAGAGGATGAAATCATACATACCCATTTGCCACACCTCTTTAGCCCATCTATCAAGGGTGTCTTCTATATCAACGGTGATATATACACAATTGTACATTTGCATAATGATTGTCATTTCATCGTCACATGTAACATCCTAAAAATTCAATTCTGTTTTCAATTGAATGAATTAGGTGTTTCATCGACACACCTATAGTTTTTTTCTCTGAGTTGGCCACTCACGAGATAACTGACCTATCAGGTGAAGTTGTTAAGGGATTTTAACGCAATAGGCTTGAAAATTCGACTAGGAATCGACTGTTCGACCGTGCTAATCTGCAGGGGTCATTACAGCACAGTCGAAAATTTATCAGAGATCGGATGTAGGTCGATTCGACTGAGATAAGTGATCAGAGTGTGGGTGATTCCACTAGATTGTAAAATTCTCGTCGATTAGCACTAGACCGATTTTTCTGTCGTTTTGGTACCTAGTACCTGTATTTGAAATCTCAAAATTTTCACGACAACCGAGAGTCGTCAATGTGTCGAAGATGTACATTGTAGCTCGAAAATAATCGACCAAGGGTCAATTGCACTAAAAATTTCTAAAAGCTACCTGGTGGGTTAGGTCATACTAAAATCGCCGGTTGAAATTAACTGCGAATTTGAACCTGATTTCAAAAATTGAAAGTTCTGTCATGTCACGATTCATTTTAGGAACGTCGACTCATCCCTCTAAGAATTTTCAGCAAGTTCGAGATTTTTACGGAAAATCAATTCGGACGATTTGGAAAAGAACAGAAATTCGGATGGGCCAAATTGAAGGAATTTTTGGCCTCCTTTGTGAGCTACTTAGTGATGGGAAATTGTGGATTTTGTGTGGGCTTCTTCCTCAGCGAATTTGGACATCAAATTAGAGAGGATTGTGATGAAATTGAAGTCCAATTAATGAAATTCGTGAGCTGGTACGAGGGCTGCAACAATTGACATCAACTTGGTTATTTGTGGAATTTAATGTGTAAGAAAATATTAGGGGACAAAAGAGATTTGTGTGAGATTGTGGGACCAAAAATTATGAGTAGAGGATATTTTATTTAAACTTTTTCCCTTCCCTCTCTTCTCTTCTCTCTCTCTCTCTCTCTCTCTCTCTCTCGCGCGCGCGCACGCGCATGCGCTTCCCCTCCATCCGACAACCCCTGCAATAGTCTTCATTTTCTTTTGCTCTCTTTGACTTTGGATTCTCCCTTATCCCTTCCTCTCTGTTGACATCTCTCCCTCTCTCTCTCTCTCTCTCTCTCTCTCTCTCTCTCTCTCTCTATTTTGCACATTTCTTTTCCCCTACGCCGACACTCTTTCTTATCCTTTCCCCTTTTCATTTGCTTCGCACGCCATGGTGATCGAACCCCTTCCCTCACACCTTCTGCTTCTTTTCATTTTTTTTCCTTCGAAAGCTTCACCACCTCCATCCAGCTGACACGCCTGCAACCGCCCCCCCTCTTCGTGTCTTCATTTCGTGCGGTCCACCCTAGCTTCACCGCCCTTGGTCAAAGCTGCAACTCCACTTCCAACGACACCTCGCGAGCTCCCTCCACCGAAGCCGCTGGCTTCATCTGCTCAAAGCCAACGCCAGCCGTCCCTTACGGCTGAGCCCGTGAGCTTCAACCGTCAAGTTGAGCCCGCACCACCACTAGCAACCGCCGAAACCAACCCCAACCACACCCATCCAGTCGCTATTTTTCCCTTCGCAGAGCCGAAGTAGTCTGTTCAGCTCAACCATGAGCTTCCTTGGCTGATTTTGGCTCAGTCCGGGCTCCTATTGGCGTCGCCGTGAGTTTGAGTTTCGGCCGCCATCGCACCGCTGTTGCCATGGACTCACCGGCTCGCAAATCCAGTGAGTTTACTCACTAAACTCTGTTTAGAGAGTTAATGATGCTTTAGGATTGATTAGTTTAGGTTAAGCTTATATTATGTGGTTAGTTAGAACGGATTAGTGATATAATTATTCGATGTTGCATGTTAAATGGTTAGAGTAGTGCAATTAGCAAGTAAATAGGTCGTATTATTTATCTAGATAGGTTCATAAATTTTTCGAGCCCATTTCGGTCTTTAATGAGTCTTTTCTGGCCTAAGTTTCTATTTATTGCATTTATTGGTATTTATTTAATTAATTTTCGTAATTATTTAATTAATTATTATTTTTCGAAAATTAGACCGGGATAGCCGATGACCGGAATTTTGTGCTAAATTCAATGGTGTGATTGGTTTATTTAATTAAATGCTATTATGTGCTAATTGAGTGGAATTTGTAATTTTGGGAATTTATCCCAAAATTGAGTAATTTAAGTATTTAATCGGGAAACATCGGACGTCAATTTATAACGCCAAAAATATTATGGTGGACTACATTAAATGGTGGAATTTTTTAAAAGGAAAATATTGTATTTTGACTAAGGCCGACCGTGTACCCACACACGATTATTTTTATCGGGAATGATAAAAATGATGAAATTCTCAGTCGGTGAAAATAATATACTATATCAGCCTACGAGCCTTGATATATTAGCTTAGTGTGAGTAGTATACTTTATCAGCTTAGAGTGAGCATCATCGGTATACTATATTAGCCTACGGGCCTTGATATATCAACTAAGTGTGAGCATTATACCTTAGCAGCTTCTGGTGAGCATTATCAGTATATTATATTAGCCTGAGGGCTTTGATATATTAGCTTAGCGTGAGCAGTAAACTTTATCTGCTTTTGGCAAGCTATATCTATTATCAGCTTTTGGTGAGCTATGCTATCTATCTTCAACTTAGAGTGAGCAGTCCTTGATGTGATCGGACTTTATAGATAGTATTGAATGGGATAACTAAGAGATGGTGTTGATGGTATGGAGTCAATTGGATCGATTGATTGATGAGCTGATTTGAATTGATGAAGTGATTTGTTTAATTTATGAATCGTACTGACTTGTAGGAAGGAACTGAGGCAAATGTGAGTCATCTGTCTTGTGTGTGCATAGGTAGCCTTTAGGCGTATTTCCTTCCTAGTTGGAGTTTAGGGGGTAAACTTGTTGAGACATTGTCTCACCCCGTCGTGGGCTAACATTTTCATGTCCCTAGGGTAAAGAACCTGGAGCTTAAGGCGGAAGAGTCAGGAGTATGGGTGGCTCAGAAGTTCTTTTAGAGATAGACCTCCTGTACTTAGACCCTAGACTTGGTCTCTGTTTGTAAACCAGATTATGATTTTTATTAATGTGTTGATTTGAAATTTGTTATCCTACTTTTCTATCCTATGTATGTCATTGTCGGGGGATTAATAATTCGCTTCCACGTGTGTATTAAAATGAATGGGTCGGCGACGCGTCCTGGGACGTCGCAAATTTATCGACCACTAAGGGATGGGCACGTGTTCGATAATCGGGGCGTGACATCATCATTAATTCACGGGGGATGAAATCATACATACCCATTTGCCACGCCTCTTAGCCCATCTATAACGGGTGTCTTCTATATCAACGATAATAAATATACAAATGTACATGCGAGTGATGATTGTCATTTCTTAACATCATATCGAAGGTTATACAAGCCATGTCATCATAGGACTTCATGTTCTCTCAACCTTGTAGAGAACCATCTCAAATAGTAGAATATCTAGCTAACTCCAAAGTCTCATACACATACTCATACAAGAGAATTCACTTTGTGGCGAGTGGGCCAATACAAAGTTCTTTATCATGCGACATCAATGACATACAGATCATTATAACATAACAATTACCACATGCATATGAATAATTTGTCATTTGTCATTCAGTTAATCATTAACAAATAATTACATGCACTTCAACACATGTATCCTCATTCTTTTCTTGCTAAGCCATCATCATTTAATCTGAAGCAATAGGTAGGTAATCAGTAACTTAAAAATCGATACTTGCAAATCGACAACTCGAAATGAACACTTAAGAACCAACAACTTTGAAATTGATGTGTTAATCCACAAATTGACAACCTTAGAACTAGACAATTTTAGTTGAAACCGACAATTTGAAATGGGCAACATTGGTCGGAAGTCAACTTCTTCTAAATTGACTGCTTGAAGTTTGACACATAGAAATGGATAACTTGGATAATAGATTAGTTACTTAACAATTGATGAGTTGATCAGGAAATCGATTTACCTAGAAAGTTGATTGGATTATCAAAATCGGCAAAAACACTAGAATTGGTGAATTAGTAAGAGAACTGACAATTGGTCAAGAACGGTGATTTATCAAAAACCAATGACTTTCAAAATTGAAAATTTGCTCAGAAATCAATTTAATGACCAAAACTGGTAAAATGACTTGTCAGTTGACACTTAATCAAAATCAAAATTGCGTGAATATTTTTTCAAGTCCAAATTCCAAATTTTCACTTGTCTCACCCAAAATACAACCAAGGCTTTTGGAGAGTCGATCACACACTTTCTATGCCGAAAATAGTTATCAATTTATGTCAAGTAAACATAATATTTCAATATGTCTTTATCGAAGCTTGATCGCACTCGGGATTAACATTAGAACTCCGTTAACAATCATCAAACGACCAAATCAAAAGTAATAAATATATCGACCTAACTTAAGCCTTAGAGTTTCACTTACCTTGAACAAAGACTTGGATAACTCAAAGCCTTAATCACGTTCAAGGTAAAGTAAACAAAAACAAAGATTGACAGTTCTCAATCTTTTAACAAAACTAGTTTAATAGAAGAGAATAAAGCCCAAGAATTCACCTTGTGAACTCTTGAAAGATGAATTTTGAAGCAACGATAACACAAGTATAGAATTTTTTTTCTTTTACTCAAAAGATTTGAAAGTGATAATAGAAGAGTAAAGTGATAGATGATCTTTTTCTCTAAGCAAGAACAAATTGGGATTCTTTTGAAGCTAAGTGATGGTTTTAATTATTAATGTGATGGGCCTAAGTTGGCCCGTCCGCCCATGTTGGGCCTAAAAGCCCAGCCCACAATATTAGGGCTCATGGATAGAGGGATATGATGAAGGGACACATTTCTTTTTGGAGGGGACGTATATAAGTGAGAAATAAAGAGGGAGGAATGCATCTTTTGGCATAACGTACGTTTCCTCCTCCCTCTCTCCCTCAAAACACTTCCAAAAGAAAGAACAGTAAGCAAGAGGCGACACTCATCTTCCCTTCAAGGCAAATTGGCGTCATCGGATCGAACAGGGCCAAATTCTCTTCCTCATATCGGCGTCGGTGCTTAATCTGTGGCTAACAAGGTACGTTCAATTCTGTGATGTGCCTTAAGATCGGTGATGCATGTGTTTTTCCCGGGCTCGTCTTCTGCACAAGTTTAGGGGTTCGATTTAGTGTCGAATCCGGTTTTTGGGAATCCTACAAACCCTACATTGGTATCAAAGCCGTAGTTCTTATTTCCTGATCCTTTTCTGTGTTTTTCCCGACCCCTTTCATATTTATGGATGATTTCATGTTGATTTTTCGTGAAATTAATCTGCCAACACCGATCGGGGCGGAAAAATCCCGACACCTGAGCACTATTCATCCATTTTTTCGAGTTTCTATAAGTTGAAATCGATTTTTGATGGCGTTAAATGGAAGGTCTTGTTGAGACGAGCGCGACGAGTGGCGGAACGCCACCAAAGGCCACCGGACGCGCCCCCACGCGCAGCCGAAACGAACCGACGTTGCACGCGCCAATTCGCAGGGGCAGGCGCGCGCACGGCCGACGCACGCACGTGCACGTGTGCCGTCGCTAGCGCATGTCGCACGTGCCGATCGGTTTGCCCAACCAGTCCGACCGGCCCGACCGGTCCAACCGATTCGACCGGCCCGCCCGACCCGGCGACCCGACCCGGCTGACAATTGACCGTTGATGACCGTTTTGACCGTTGACCGTTAACCCAAAAAAAAAAGTGTTTCTTTTTCCAATTAAGTCTATGTGGATTATATGTGATCCCTTATTTGTTCTGCATTTGTTGCAGGAACAATGCCTCCCCTTAGGTTGCGCACACCTATTCGCGCAATTACCGATGAACAAAAGGAAAGGCTTTCTAAGTTGATAGCTGAGCTGACTGATCATCGATGGGAGAGTGATGACTTAATTGACCATGTTCTTGAAGTCAACGGGAAAATTCAAAAGGTCATACGGAATGGTCGTCCCTTACCACAGTCTGAGATGGTGCGATTTTTCATGAACACTCTTCCACCAAAATGGCAAGGAGTGTTGAATCGCATATAGGATGTCAACAGAACCGCTTCATATAGGAAAATTGTGATGGATTTTATAGATGATTATTAGTGGATTGTTACAAGGGAAAAGATCAAGAAATTGAACAAAAGAGGGTCTTTCCCAGTTCGTGTATTGACTTGGTGTTAGATGTATTGGCTGGTCTTTGTTTAGTGTGCTTTGTGGACATCTCATGTAATGCTTTTCTACTTAGTTATTGTTGGTGTGGCAACTGATATGTTAGTTGTATTGTGTGAAAGCATTATTATTCTATTAGATGTCAAATATTATTTGTTTTCTGTTATTGTTGATTGATATAGGTAGTTCATAGAAATATTTGTAGCTTCATAGAATTTATTTGGCATAAGACAATTATATTAATGATAGTTTTAAGTTAGGATTTTTTGGAGGATGATTGGAGACATAGTGACTTTTTGATTTTGAAACCTTACTTGAAATTGTTCATTAATATGATGGTCTGTGCAAAATGAATGCATAAATGATAGGCATTCATAATTCGTGCATATATGTCTGATATGTTCAAATCAATGGCTTTAGCCACAAAGAGCATAGTTGCTGAGCTGAACAAAGGTGAGAAGCTCAATAGCGACAACTATGAAATATGGCACATGAAAATCCAATATGTGCTGGAAGAGCAAGAGGCACTAAAAGCTCTTAACCTGACCATGGTAGAACCTGAAGAAGGAAACACTGCACAGCACAAGAGAGATAAGGAAGCATTTGCTGCATGGAAAAGAAAGAACTCTCTTGCTCACATTACGTCGCTGAGTAGCATGGAAAATGACGTCATGCGAGAGTTTAGGCGTTTTGAGAATGCCAAGGAAATGTGGGAAGTATTGGCAGCAAGAGTTGGTCATACTTCGGTGACCAGACTGAGGCAGCTCACTATTAGGTTTGACTCTTATAAGAAGCCTCATGGTCAGACCATGAAGCAACATCTTAGAAAGATGTCAAACATGATTAATGAGCTGAAAGATGCTGGCCATGTCCTGACTGATGAGCAGCAAGTGCAAGCAGTGATTCGTTCTTTGCCTCAGAGTTGGGAGCATATGAAGGTGCACCTAACCCATAATGAAAATATCAAAACCTTTGAGGATGCAGTGCGTCATCTTGAGCTGGAAGAGGACCGCCTCTTAGTAGCTAAGCCGGAAGCTGAAATCTATTATGCTGGTTCTAGCTCACATGGAGCTTCGAGTTCCAAGCGTAAACGTCCTAACTGGTTTGATAAAGGGAAAGGCAAGAAAGCAGGTCCTTCAGGGAAGAAACCTAAGCTTAACCAACATGAAAAAGAAAAGCGTCCTCGAATGAAGAAGCTTACAAGGGTGAAGTGTTACAATTGTGACAAGAAGGGTCACTATGCTCGCGACTGTAGTGAGACAAAGAAGGTATACACCCCTTGTACTTTTCAGAACTTTGCTTTTGTGTCAAGTTCTATATTCTTAACTGACTCTAATCCTTTGTGGACTGTGGATTCAGGAGCGATAGACCATGTAGCGAAGGATAGAGAATCCTTCGTGGAATTCCGACGAGTACTAACTGGAACTAAGTGGATCTATGTGGGAAACAACTCCAAAGCTGAAGTGAAAGGAATTGGCACCTGCCAACTGAACATGCGTGGTGGACGCACTTTGTTCCTACATGATGTATTGTATGCTCCGGAGATTCGTCGAAATTTAGTGTCTATTTTAGTGTCGGTTAAACTAGGTTTTAATATGAACTTCCATAATAGAGGTGTGGATTTGTTTTTGGATACAAATTTATATGGTTGTGGTTATTTTTTGAATGGTTTCATTGTATTATATATTGACTATGTTAATGCAAATGTTTGTTATTCCCTTCTCACGTCTCCTAATTCATATGATAATGATGTGAATGTGTGGCATGCTAGACTTGGTCATATTGGCCAACAACGTATGAATAGACTAGCCAAAGAGGGCTTGTTGGACAACATTGAAAAAGTTTATTTGCCCATATGTAAGCATTGCCTAGAAGGGAAAACGACAAGGAAACCATTTGGAAAAGGTAAAAGAGCTTAATTTCCTCTGCATTTAATCCATTCTGATGTCTGTGGTCTAATGAATGTGAGAGAAAGGCATGGGGCTATTTATTTCATCACTTTTATAGATGATTATACTCGATTCGGATATATCTATTTGATTTCTCATAAATCTGAAGCATTAAGTTGTTTCAAAAGGTTTATGAACTTGGTAGAAAATCAATTAGACAATAAAAATAAAAGCATTGAGATCCGATCGAGGTCGAGAATATTTATCTGATGAGTTCAGAAATGTGATGAAAAAGGAAAAGAAAGACAGTTGTCTATTCCAAATACTCCTCAACAAAATGGTGTTGCAGAGAGAAGAAATAGAACCCTACTAGAAATGGTTAGGTCCATGATGGCGCATGCTAACTTACCTATCACTTTTTGGAGTGATGCGTTGTTAACTGCTGCCTATATACTTAACCGGGTGCCTTCCAAATCAGTTACTTCCATTCCATATAAGTTATGGACAGGTAGAAAACCGGACTTAAGTTTTCTTAAGCTATGGGGTTGTGCTGCATATACTCATGAGTTCTCTCACAAGTTTGGGAAATTAGGTCCCAGAGAAAGGAAGAGTATTTTCATAAGATACTCCGAACACTCGAAATGGTATATGTTCATAGGTGAGCAGGAAAGTGGGAGTATAACTGAATTTGAATTTGAATCACAAGATGTCACATTCTTAGAGGATGAATTTCCTAAGAAGGGCGAAATTGGGGAAAATTACTCCCTATTTGAAACCTTGGATCAAGATAATGATATTAGTAGAGTTCGTCCAAGTGGGAGTAATATGAGAAGTGATGAATTGAATTCAACTCATTTTCAATTGCAACCACATGATGAGACGACGTCATCATTATCTAATCCTAGTGGGAGCACAATGGGGAATGATGTGCAAAGTGTACAATCTCCCATACGGCGAACAAGTCGCCAAAGTATTCCCCGTCGACGTTTTGACATTGAAGGGAAAACTTTTATGATTGCTCCGCAAGATGAGGATGAGCCAAGAAATATTAATGAGGCTTTAAATTGCCCTAGTAAGGAAAAATGGATTCATGCAATGGAAGAGGAGATTGAGTCAATGAAGTCAAACCAAGTTTGGGAACTGGTTGATCTTCCAAAAGGACGCAAAGCTATTGGGAACAAGTGGGTTCTCAAAATAAAACGAAAAGCTGATGGCTCGATAGAAAGGCATAAGTCTCGTCTTGTGGCGAAGAGGTATAATCAACAGGAAGGAATTGATTATGAAGAAACATTTTCTCTGTAGTGAGATTTACCTCGATTCGCATTATTCGACAATAGTGGCTAGTATGGATCTTGAGTTACATCAAATGGATGTAAAGACTGCTTTCCTCAATGGAGAATTAGAGGAAGAAATATATATGGAACAACCTACTGATTTCATTACAAAATGCCAAGAAGAAAAGGTATGTCGACTTTTGATATCGATATATGGCCTTAAGCAGTCATCAAGACAATGGTATATACATTTTCATAATGCCATAATGGCATATGATTTTACAATGATAGATGAGGATCATTGTGTATATATCAAAAAATCCAAAGATCAATTTGTGATCATATCATTATATGTTGATGATATACTAATTGCCGGAAGCAATATGGAGTTTGTTAATACTGTCAAGAGTTGGTTGTTTTCCAACTTTGAGATGAAGGATATGGGTGAGGCTGCAAAAATTCTTGGAGTTAAGATTTCAAGAGATCGTTCCAAGAGGTCGTTATCTCTTTCGCAAGAAACATATATAAATAAGGTTCTTGAACGATTTCGTATGCAAGATTGTAAACCCATAGACACTTCTATTGCAAAAGGTGAAGGATTGAGCCATAGACTGTGTCCAAGGACTCCACAAGAGAAGGAATAAATGAAACGTGTTCCTTATGCTAGTGCTGTTGGTAGCTTGATATACGCTATGATGTGTACAAGACTTGACATATGTTTTGCAGTTGGAATGGTGAGTAGATACCAATCCAACCCGGGTCAAGCGCATTGGAAAGCCGTTAAGAGAATACTGAGGTATCTAAAGGGAACTGCTAATTACAAGTTGAATTACCAAGGAAAGAATCTGCGACTTGAAGGCTATTCAAATGCTGATTGGGAAGGAGATTTAGATGAAAGACAATCTACCTCTGGATTTGCTTTCTTACTGAACAATGACGCCATATCATGGAGCAGTAAGAAGCAAACGTGTATAGCCTTGTCCACGATGGAATCTGAGTTCGTGGCATTATCAGCAGCGGTACAAGAAGGAGTTTGGCTTAAGAGATTTTTGGATCATTTAGGTGTTATTGAGAAAGCTGCAAATCCATTATTGGTTAACTGTGATAGCCAAGCAACTATAGCGTACACCAAAGATCCAAAATATCATGGCAAGACCAAACATGTAGATAGCAAGTATAACTTTGTCAAAGATATGGTTGCACGAAAGGATGTGAACTTACAGTACATATCTACGCATAGAATGGTAGCAGATCCTATGACAAGGCCAATACCTAGAGATGTGTTTTGTGGTCATATAAAATCTCTAGGATTGCGTAGAGTCTGATATACTGGATTGTAATTTCCCTGAGTTGTTCACATTTATGAACTAGTGTTTTTTCATTATTAATGCCTATGAATCTTTATTTGATCTTTATGCATCTTAATGCTCAATATTACTTTAAATTGAGAAAGTATGTCGGACAGATATAAGATTGGCCCACTCACACGGGTAATCGCCTCTATTTACTATGTGATAAATAGAGATGAGACGGTTTTTTTAAGCTTATTATCTAGGTGATAATCGAGAGCTCAAGCTTAAAATATATTTGTCGCCTTAACTGGGTGTTAAGATGAGGATATAATATTTACTATGTCCGAAAGTAAAATAATCCACATATTTTACTTTATCTGTTTATGATGCCAAATGTGAGTTCTGATTAATTTTGTGAATTGAGTAGATACGTGAACTCTAGTTAGACATTGGGTATGTCTGAACTATCATCTATACGGTATTGAAGGTGTAGACATACGCTCCATGGGAAAGGAGTTAATACTGTAATACGTATTTCATACTACGTATGCATGAGACGACCAATAAGAGTGGCAAAAGTTTGATCTCAACTTTTATGCCGTGTGAGACTCTTGAGGAAAAGAGTTCCTCAATTTGAGTACCCTCATGACTTTTACTTATCATCAAGATTTCTATTTAGTGTTTGCTATCTTAGGATGTTGCCAATGGTCATGAGTTGATTCGATCTAATGGGACATTTCTAGAAAAGCAAGCTGAACTGAAATTGAGAGTTTGAAGAAAAGAGGAAGATCGAATTTGGAGAATCACATTGTAGCTTTGTATTCACTGGTCGACCAATTATGACTGTCTTTGGGATAATCATAATTGTGAATACAATATATATATCATTGTTTAAAAGAGATCAAGAGAGATAAAAAATAAATGTGATCGATCGATCTAGGGTACTGCATACTAAATCTACTCAGAGTGTAATACCCATTATGAGCTGCTATATATTCCTAACAGATGTATGGCAACGAGCTCTCAAAGTATGCTGGTCGCACGGATTATTCACGGTATGAATGTTGAAGAGAGGTAAAGAGGATCATGTTCGGCCCACCATGTGCGAGTGGGAGATGATGGTTTTAATTATTAATGTGATGGGCCTAAGTTGGCCCGTCCGCCCATGTTGGGCCTAAAAGCCCGGCCCACAATATTAGGGCCCATGGATAGAGGGATATGATGAAGGGACACGTTTCTTTTTGGAGGGGATGTATATATGGGAGAAATAAAGAGGGAGGAACGCACATTTTGGCATAACGTACGTTTCCTCCTCCCTCTCTCCCTCACAACACTTCCAAAAGAAAGAACAGTAAGCAAGTGGCAACACTCATCTTCCCTTCAAGGCGAATTGGTGTCATCGGATCGAATAGGGCCAAATTCTCTTCCTCATATCGGCATCGGTGCTTAATCTGTGGCTAACAAAGTACGTTCAATTCTGTGATGTGCCTTAGGATCGGTGATGCATGTGTTTTTCCCGGGCTCGTCTTCCGCACAAGTTTAGGGGTTCCATTTAGTGTCGAATCCGGTTTTTGGGAATCCTACAAACCCTACACTAAGTTATTCCTAAAGACTTCATACAATCAAGAGAGGATGTACTTGGAAGACTTACATGAGTTATGAAAGGGATAAAAATGTTTAACTAAGGTTAAAAGTAATGATAACATTGGGTTAAAAACACTAGGTTGAAAGTGAGCAAGAGGTGTTCAAATTAGAAAGAGACAAATGGCTCAATTATATGATTCCAAAGTAGACATTTCAATGGGTTACTAAGACATTTAGTATTTCGGTACATAAATAAGGAAATTAGTGTCCATTATAAAGACTAGTCAGAAAAAATATTTTGAATCCACTGAAACATTTCGTGAAAGTTACCAAATGCAGGGAGAAACTCAACTCAGTAGATTTCTGACTTGCTACTTTAACAATACGTAATCTTGGAGTGTATGAATCTCCAACAATAATTATTACGGTGACACATGTTTCATAGCCATTACATATAATCAACTGTGCACAAATGTTTATTAATTTGTTCTTAATGGAATCATTTTCCTAAAACCACGATCACGGAAAATATATTTTGAATGTTCCGAGCACTACAACATTTTTAAATGATTTTCACAGCTTTTCCTACATATCATTAATTGATGTAGAAATTTCTTAATGGCATATTCTCTCTCTCTCTCTCTCTCTCTCTCTCTCTCTCTCTCTCTCTCAAAGTTTTTTATATATCATCAGATCTTAAACGCTTTTATGATGACATACGATAATTTGATTTTAAATCTGCATGGACAAGTATTTCAATCAAAAGATTCAGTTTTTCCTTAAGACTCATTATATGTTGATGATTGAAAGGTTTGATTGTATAAATCAAGCATATTAGAGGACTTAATTGCATCGAAAAAATTGAGAAGCGGAATTGAAAAACTCTATTAGTAAAAAGACTAAATTAGTCATTACGTAATATGATTTTGGAAAACAGTGGGAGTTGAATTTGTTAAAGCTCTTCGAGCACTATTTTTGGTAATTGATGTTATGTAGATTCAGAAGGAAAAAAGTGAAAATATCAAAGCGGACCATCTGATGGGCCTACAAAGTTTTCGGAGGTTTAACTTGTACTCTAGCAGCCCAACCTTTTTTAAGAATCAAAACTGGCTCGGGTTATTGAGGTAATCAGGAGGCACGTTTGGGCAGGCTCGTTTAATCCTTTCGAAATGACATGAATGCCTTATCATGTACGATGCTCCCCTTAGTATCTTAGTAAATCTCGTTGTTGATCTATACAAATAAGGGATATGTCAATTTTGAAACTCCAAGAGAAACACTATAGGCATAAAAGATTTACCTGTTTTGAAATTCTTTGGCCCCTCTAAAATTGTGGAAACTCTTTATCACAGCTCCTGAGGTCAATCATGAGTTATTTAGCCGATTGCTAGATGGTCGCATATAACTTTCTTATGAGATGGCTACATAACAGGCTCTCCCAAATCTTATCGACTTGATTTCTTATTTATGGGATAAGGAACCCACAAGTATCATAACTTTCGTACACTTAGGGCGTGCATGACAACGCTTCTTGGCTAGAGAAGAGTTTTTTTCTTCAGAAATAGTTCTTTTCTATTTCTATTCCAGGGAACAATTTCTGAGTAAAAGAACCCGTTTGGTAACTACACAAAATTTCTACTCTTAGAATAGAAAAAGAATAGAATGTGTTTGGTAACGCAATAATTTCTTTTTTGTATTTATTCGTTTTTTATTCTTGCTCATGGATTGTCGACTGCCAACCGCTGCCGCTCGCGTTGCCGCCGCCCGTCGCCGACCGACGGTCGTGCGGCGGCGGCGGCGGGCAGCGACCGGCGGTGGCAGCGGCCGGCGGCGAGCGGCGATGGCTGCGGCGGGGCAGCGATCGGCGGAGGCCAGGCGGCGAGGGCGGCGGCGGTGGCTGAGGCTAGCAACCGGCGGCCGGCGGCAGCGAGCAACGGCAGCGGTGGTGGCGGCCGTGGTCGACGGTGGCTCCAAGCGGTTGAAGGTGGCCGCGACAAGAGAGAAGAATAAAAGAAAAATAGAAATAAAAATTACTTATTTCTAGAAATTGTTCCCGGGAACAGAAGCAATTTTTTTTTGTTTCTCGTTTTTGCTCCAAATCTATTTATGGGCTAAAAACAACTTGGCGTTACCAAACAGGTTTCTGTTCTTTTTTGTTCCGGAAAACAAAAGAACAGAAATTTGGAGAAACATAAATGTTATCATGCGCAGCCTTAAGTACCATAACTTGTATGTTATGACTTCTATTAATATTCTCTCGAGTGTCATACTTTCTAATTGATTGCTTGAGTATCATAAACATTTTTAAAACTTTCATTATAAATGTCCCGTCACATCAAATTTTCAACACTTGTAGTGAACGTCTTCAAAAAATTATGAGATTGCCACTTCCTCTAAACCCAAAACTAACCTCAAATTGGATCATTCATTGTTAGGAACATCATTCAGCTATCATAAGCCCCAAGAAAATGGAAGCATGACATATGACAACAATTATTAGATGAGCTCATCCTGTGCTCAGTATTGAAATGACCCACATGTCAATTTTCAGTGGTTGGAATTAAGGACTTCATAACCTGCATTTTCTGCTTCAGAGGGCACGAGAGATGGAAAAGATTGTTGTGAAATCTGACTGACCGTCGATAATCCTGCTCGACGGCCGTGGGAACTCAGATCGATTTTCGAAGAAACCCTGGAGTTGCTGCTTCGGTGCCCTAATCTCCAACTTGTACACTACCATAGAGAAGCTAATGTTGTTGTGGACTGGGCTGCGAAGGCCCATCGGGCCTCCCTTCTCCCTCCGAATTGGGTTCTTCATCCTCCTCCTTTTCTGCAGGATATTGTGTATTATGAACTTAATGTAACTTCTATGCTGAGAACTTAATATATGTGTTGTTTCAAACCAAAAAAAAAAAAAAAAAAAAATTCTGCCAGCTATAGAAGGGTACGACCATCTCCTGTATGATTGCGATTGCACTGCTCCTCAGAATGGTAAAACACGCCAGAGCCTTCCTACAAGAGCGATTCTGATGTTTCCGCTGATCCAATCTAATTATCTCCTACCAAACAATATCGTTCTGAATGAAATTAAAGGAATTTATAATGTTTGATGTGTGAAAATTATGTTTGATTAAATAGGGACACTTTAAAATTTGTTTTCTCATTTATATCAAAGTGTTCCGTAAGCTCTATTTCGTCGATATTATAAGTACAGGCCATTGACATGTAACATATGAATGAGAGACATATCATTCTAAGTCGAGTTCAATGCAAATATTCTGTTATACTTCGAATTGTGCACAAATTCAATGTGATCTTTCGAGTCCACACTTCCTTTGATCTTTTTATATATGGGAATAAAAGGTGACCGGAAAGAACATAAAGAAGTACAGCGGATGAGGGGAAGAGAGAGAGAGAGAATAATTGAAACAAATGCGAAAATTAAAAGAATAAAAGAAAATGGAGAAAAAAAAATTTCAAGAAAAATTTAAAAGTTGTCATACTTCATTATGTCCGAATATGTCTTATTAATTTCAGAATTTGGACAAGAACCACTTCCCTCTCATTAAGTAGATAACGAGTTGAATAGAAAAGTCTAGTAATGGATCGAAAGGTGACCCAACCCAATTTAAGATTTAATAGCTAGCTAGGGCGGTTAAGGCAATTTAGAGCATATAAAGACAGGCTTGTCAGGTACTTTTAAAATGCCATGAATCCTTTCTATAGTATCAGAAAATATTAGGTGGTGTTAATAGCCATGTCCACACAGCCCCCACCACCAACCACTGCAAACTCACGATGGCCTTGCCCAATTGTGAATTAGATTTGTTTTCCCTTTTTCCTTGTAGAGTTTTTTTTTTTTTTTTTTTTTTTTTGGGGGAGTGGGGTTGTCATCTTGAGTTTCTTACTATAGGGGTTTTGCTTGTTCTGATTTTGAATTGGCGAGAAAAAACTGACTTTTAGTAGGCATTTTAGAATGTTGTGGAATTAAAAAGGGAGGTTTTAATGTGCATTTTGATTTCTTACTTTGATGGTGATTCTCTCCCCAACAACACGAATGTTTACTTTTACTTATAAAATTGACTCCGTCATACTAGTTTGATTTTGATTTGAGTTTTAATATATCATTTTGCTAGAATCAAATTTTCTCCATATGAAGCCGATATAAGCTTTTGAATTTGACACAAGATGAGTATAACTTGTCTTGTACACCACCGGAAATCGATTTATGAGAAATTCTATGATTGCCATGAGCCAACTAAGCATATATATATAAATTATTGGAAAATCACTCTTTGTGAAATATTATTATTTTTATTTATTTTTGCTATATGGATGTACATACAGAAGAAGGGCGTTGAGTATCAAAAAGGAGATCTCAAGTAAGAAATTTGGATTATCCCAAAAGTAAAACTTATATATCTATCATCACGTCAAATATGTGAAGTCCATACCAAAAACACTTTAAATGCACTCAAGTGAATATGTGGATGGCAACCATGCAATTCAATTCCCACGTTTTTTATGGCACATACCTAAACACTTTTTGTCTTTACCTGGTGCACAAAGAAGCGATGCACTCCTACCCACCGGTGGGCAGCTATGATGGTTTGGGCTTTACTATCTCAACGCCGAGAGAACGAGTTCAAATCTCCAGAGGCTAGCGTTTTAAGTGGGGAGCCCTAGTGATGGGATTTTGGGCTAGTCCCTCCGAGATTTATGTCTAAATAGTGCGATGACGTCCGATGATATCATCGGGCATTGGAGGGCGGTGTGACCCCGAATAGCGTAAGCGAAATGGAGTTTCCAGCGGTTCCTCAGTCAACAAAAAAAATTGGGCACCTCCCAGACACTCTTCCCACATTAATTTAATTGGTTTGAATTAGTCGCCTTCGATTAAGTCAACATTTTTTATGAGATTTTTGTGAATATATCCAAGTACTTATCAATTGAAGCTTATTGTAAAATTAAAGCAAAAAACTCCTAAATTTTACAATCAAATCAACACGAAATCACTAGATAAATAAACGAAGAATAATAAAGAAACACTAGATATTTATGTGGTTTAGTCTAAGTATCAGTATCTGTTTCACTGGGAGAGTCAAGAGCAAATATCACTCTTGTGACTAATCTAAAAGTTATAGAATAACAATCGTCTACAAGCTCAAATATTTTTCATACCTAAATCACGCACGAGCCCTCAACGTTCATGAATAACATAACTCGATCCCTCTTTCTTTCTTAGTTGTTCGTCCTCGAATGGAAGACTTTTCCTATTTCTTTTCTGCGTCTTAAGATCATGAAAAAAATTTAAACCCTTTTCTTTATACAGCCAACCAACAGTGGCGCCACTCGTACGGCCTTCAGAGAACTCAATCTCTCTGTTGATCAATCTTGGATACTTACATAATTGCCACCGCTCCAAAGAAAATAGATAAAGTAAAATAACAACCCTTATCTTGTTCGAACTCCTAGAACATGGCTCCAATAGGTATTCAGTCAAGAATTTTGGTCCATCTCATCCAATTTGGATTGGGTCTCCCACACTAGCTCGAACTCGAGATGTCATTTAAAAGAGTTCATAAATGCTCGCAGTTAATTATGCTTAAGTGATCTGAAAAAACAAAGAAAAAAAAAGAAAACCCACACTGATATTTAGTTTCATGTAGACTTAACTTTGATTTGAGTTCTAATATATCTTTATGTTTAAATTAATTTGATTTTTAAATTTCACACAAGATGCTTACAACTTATCTTATGTGTCATTCGAAGTTAAATATATGATAAGTTATATAATTGTCATGAGCTAAGCCATTCATGGATATCACTAGAACATTACTCATTATGAAATTCTTTTTCCCCACAAGTGACATATATAAAGGAGGACGTCAAGTACTAAAAATGACATCTCAAATAAGAAATTCGGCATGTCCCAAACATAGGAGGTACAAATTATTATCAAATGCCACAACAAATATCAAATATAGGAAGTTTATGCCTCAATTGGCATTACATGTACTCAATTCCAACGGGCCTTTTAAATTAGGCAGACACCTTGTGAGATTCATCAACCTCGTGCTTTACGTGCATGCAATTCATTTCCTCCGGCTTTTACGGGACATGCTTAAACTGGTTTTGTCTTTACCGTGTGCACCGAAAGCGACTTATATATACATGGGGTCTGTGAGGTTGGACAACCCCAAACTTCATACACTCTTCCAGTCAATTGAAATGCATTGGAATCTTTATTAGGCTTGTTTACATCAGCTGTGAATATTCGCTCTTATTCGATTCCTCATACAAATTGTCGGATTTTCCAATGTATATGTGCATCGTGAGATAAAATCCCATGGAAATGGAGATGGGCCACCACCACCCACCAAACAACCTCGAGAATCGCTCATTTGTTTAGGAAGAAAGAAGACTAAGCAGCCCAATCATGCGAAGGACTCGATAATATGATATTTATCTTTGAGAAAGAGCCAGAAAGTCAGTGCTCTTCTTCTTGTTTTGTAAGTCGTATGATACCATTCTCTAGGCGTCATAAACTCGCGTGCATTATGATATGTTTACTGATGTGAAATTAAGTACAACTTGCATTGACTCGATAATTTGGTCTTCATCCTTTGAGAAAGAGACGAAATGGCAGTGCTTGTCTTCTTGTTTGGTGAGCTGTATGACATCAATCTCCAGATATCATAAACTCACGTGCATTATTATATGCTTACTGATCTGCAATTAAGTACCAATTGGATGGACCATATCCAATGAGTTTAAGACTCCGGATCCGGATTACCATAACAAAATAAGACCAGTAATTGACTTGATAATATGGTCTTTGTCCTTTGAGAAAGAGACCTAAAGGGAATTGAATTTGTGTTGTGCCCACGGAAGCAAAAGCATTTATCCTAGATTCAATTAGATAATCTTCATTCCTCTGTGCATAATCTTCATTAGATTTTAATGAATCACACTCCATTTGATTAACTTTAATGGTGAAAAACATTTCCTTAAGATTTGAAAAGCATAAGTTACAATGATGTATTTTAGTCAGTATTGCTTGAGACCTTACCAGCTATCTAAATGTACACATTTAAAAGATTATCATCATACTAATGAAATTTGCCAAACTTTTGGATAGTCACCAAAATCATATGAATGGTATCTACTAATGCATATCTGCAATTAGCAATGTCATATAATTATCTATCAATCTTTTATAATCCTGAAGTCCTAATGTACAACATTGATCAGCATAAATCAAAATCAACGGCTAGCTTTCCTACAAAATACATACAAACATGATACCTACTGCCCTAACGTGAACTTATGAGCATGTCACAAATAGGTGAACTATAACATACTTTGTTTGAATATGTATCAACTCAGTTTCAAAGCCGTGCATGTTTGTTTGGCTTTAAGAGAATGTAAAAAGTTTTCTTTACTTTTCCGCCATAATTTAGAATATTGTTTAAATTTCAAAAACTTATGAAAAAATATATGTGAGTCTACGTGCTAGCATTTGAGTACTTTCAGGAATTTAAGATTTAAAAGGAAGTTAAAATGCTTAAACTGTAATTATTTAAATTAAGCAAAAAAGTTAAAAAAATAAAAAATAAAAAGTCGTTCCGGACATACTAGTGACTGATGGAAACATATCAATAAAGATTTAGAACTTCTTATTAGTTATCCAGTGCAACACACAAATTCAATGTTAACCACCCAAAATATTCGAGTCCAGCTAAAACTCAAACCACCCAAACCCTAGGCAAGATGCTTAATGAGTTTGTGAGGAGGAGCAACTTGGTCTTTTCTAAATAGGGTTTTGCTTAGAGTTGCGTAAATAGTATTGCATATGTAAAGATTTTAAGGAGGTATTGGATCAACAGAGAAGGATCCAATATGATATCAATATAAGCACCGTTTTACAAAATTGAACAACAAACACGCCGATTTTATAGAAGAAATGATGCAACAAACTTTGATTAACTACTTAAGCTTGTGGGTCATGTCTAAATACTTAAGAAAGATGTACCACATGATTTACAACTCGATTTCATGAACTAGTTTTATATTGAACTACCGTTGAATGAGGAAAGGAAACTTACATGCACTGGCTTGTGTAATTAAAGGAAACTTTTTTTTTCCTCTTTTCTTTGGAAGGAATAAAAAATGACTATGGGGAACAAGTATATTACATGTTGGGGTTTATATATGGCCGTCATGCCCTTGACATCAATAATGCACATTGGGAAGGTGAAATCGGAGGGTTTCCCAAGCGATTAAATCCGGGTCAAACAAAGAAGAAGTGATGGCTCCACTTGTCTTTTTATTTAAGCATAAAGCCATTCATTATAACATTGAGAGCAAGAAGGAGGAAATTGTAATAAACATATCCTTTTTGTTATTGCACTCTACATGCACTTACTTGTAAATTTCCTCTCCAAGGCTTCCTCAATATATTTGCAAAGTATTGTTCTCTTGATCCATATAAACTCTCTTGATGGATGGTTGAGCGGATACCTGAGACAAAATGAAAAGAGACCATCTTTCTATTTCTCTCCAAATTATCATTTCACTGTTGCTGAAGCTAGAAAGTCGATTTAACCGCATAAAGGATAATTTAATTGGATAAATTTACAGCTAGTCAAATCAAACAGAAGAAACTATCATTAAAATGATTCAGTCCAAAAATCATTGTATAAGTGATTTTATTTTAGTTGAGGAAGTTTTCATTTCCTTTGTTGGGGTACGTGATTACAAATGGTCATTCTCATCTACTCCGATGGTTTAGAGTGAAAAAGCACCACAAGAATGGAATCCCCTCCTGACCTTGTGTGGCCGGATGGAGCTAAATCTACATTAGTTGGTTAGCCAACAATTTCCCTGTGTCAAAAGGGGATTGTTAGTGGGAAACATGAGACCGCATTACAAATATATATATTCAGCTATGACAAGTGTGAGGAAATATTCTTTTTGAGCACATGGCTAAAAATTATCTAACATGAACTGCTGAAAAAATTACCAAAAAAATCATAAACCTATTGCAGTTATATATTTAGTGCTAAATATTTTTATTTTTTTTACTAATTAAATCATAAACCCTTTGCATTTGTGCCAATTCAATTCATCCAACTAATTTTAATCAGTCAACGCCAACATGGATGTTGATCATCCAATCGATGCTAATGTGAATAATTTTTAATAATATTTTATTTTTATCGAATTTTTTATTCTTTTATTTTTATTTTTCTTTTTCTTTTTCTTTTCTTCCTTCCTTCCTTCCTTGTTTCCCACTATGGCTGACAAGCTCTGGCCAAAGGGTCATCAAAGCTTGTCGGCCACTAGGTGAGGACCTTGGACCATGAAGCCCTCATTGGCTACCTACAACAGTTGCAACCCTCACCCGACCCGACCCTACTAGCTGTGGATGAAGGTGGCCTCACCTTCTGGAGGCTAGTGAGGCGGGTCTCACCCCCACAAACCCAGGGCACTCATGTTCTTTAGCAACATGAAAGAAAAATAGAAGCAAACAATAAGCGAAGGAGGCATAGAATTTTTATCTTTAATTGTGCCCGAGTGCATAAGTCCAGTGAAGTAAGGCAAGCCAATCACTAGCAAGGCCACCTTCACTCACGACCAGCCAGGCCACCTGAGGCTGCCCTTACCCAAATCTATGCTAGGCCGCCTCACTCACAGTCCCTAGGCGTCAAACCTTGCCAGCCATAGCTCGCCAGCTACAGCTCGCACAGCCACGGTGGAAGTAAAGAAGGAAGGAAGGAAGAAAAGAAAAAGAAATAATAATCATAAATTTGAAAAAACTAAATTATTATTAAAAAATTATCCACGACAACATCGACCAAATGGTCAAAGTCCACGTCAGCACTAATTGATTAAAATTGGCTGGATTGACTAAATTGATACAAATACAAAAGATTTAGGATTGAATGGGAAAAAAAATTTAAAATTGAATTGGCACAATCCCAATATAATTAAGACTTTTTTGGTAATTTTTCTGCTTGCCGCATCATGTTATATGACTCAATTGAAACGCATTCGAATCAGTCTTGGACCTGTTGACATCGGCTATTAATAGTCTTTCTCTTATTCAATTCCTCGTACAAATTATCGGAATTCCATTGTATATGTGCATCGGGAACATAAACCCCAGCGGAAATGGAGATTGGCCACCACCATCCCCAGACAACCTCGAGAATCTCTCATTTGTTTTGGAAGAAAGAAGATTGAGCTGATAATATGAAATTTGTCCTTTGAGAAAGAGACGGAATGACAGTGCTTGTCTTCTTGTTTTGTCAGCTGTATGGCATCGATCTCCAGACGTCATAAACTCGCGTGCACTGCGATATGCTTATTGATCAATAATTAAGGACGAATTTATTGGACCATAATCAATGAGGCTAAGACTTCGGATATGGATTATTGTGATAAAATAAAACGGGTAGTTAACTTGATAATATGGTCTCTGTCTTTTAAGAAAGAGACCTAAAGGGATTGGATTTGTATTGCACACACATAATCAAAACTGTTATCCCAAATTCAGATAAGAAATCTTCCTTTCTTTGTAATCTCCGTTAGATTTTAATGAATCACACTCCATTTAATCAACTGTAATAGCAAAAAACACAACCTTTTGAAAGGCATAAGTTACCATGACATATTTTAGTCAGTGTTGATTGAGATCTTACTAACTATCTAATTATACACAGTTCAAAGATTATCATCATATTAATGAATTTGCCAAACTTTTGGATAGTTACGAAAGTTATCTGAATGGTATCTACAAATGCATATCAGCAATCACCAAGGTGATTAAAATTTCCATCATTCTTTTATAATCTTGAAGTCCTAATTACAATGTTGATGAATAGTTTATCAATATAAATCAAAATCAAAAACTAATTGTCCTGCAAAATACATATAAAAGCGAAACTTATTGCCCTAGCATGAACTAATGAGCATGTCATGAAAAGGTGAAATGTAACGTACTTTGTCTGAACATTTATCAACTCAGTTTCGAAGCCGTGCACGTTCGTTTGGATATAAAATAAAGTAAAAAGTTTTTCTTTTCTTTTCCGCCGGAATTTAGAATATTGTTTAAACTTTAAAAAAATTATTAAAACAGTGCACGTGAGTCTATGCGTTACTATTTGAGTACCATGCAAGTTTCAGAAGTTTAGGATTTGAAAAGAACTTAAAATGCTTAGACTGTAAAATATAAATTAAGCAAAAAAGTTCAAAAATAAAAATCGTTCCAGAGGCACTAATGATAAAGGAGACATATCAATGTAGATTTAGAACTTCTTATTAGTTATCCAGTACAATACACATATTCAAAGTTAACCACCCAAAATACTCAAAACCAACTTATACTCAGACCAGCCAAACCTTAAACAAGATGCTAAATAAGTTTGTAAGGAGGAGCAACTCGGTCTTTTTTATATAGGGTTTTGCTTAGAGGTACATGGATAGTATTTGCATAAATAAAGATTTTAAGGAGCTACTGGGTCAACAGAAGAGAAGGATTCAATGCGATATCGATATAAGCACCGTTTTACAAAATTGAACAACAAACACGCTAAATTCTATAGAAGAAATTATGCAACAAACTTTGATTAACTACTTGACTTATGCAACAAACTTTGATTAACTACTTGACTTTGTGTACGATGTATTATATAAAGGGATGAGATTTGAGTTTCCATATCGAGTTACGCAACATCCTCCAAAAATTTTGAGAAGATATAATATGCGAGATAACCCCTTTTATTGGCTTATGCTGACTCCTTGAAGCCTGTAGCTGTTTCAATATCATTTTTGACAGACGGAAGGACGAGGTTCCTTCTGTCACGCCTGGTCGTTGCTGTTGAGAAACACATAACTGGGACCAAAATCAGTCTCAGCACAGGCACGAGACGATGAAAACACAAAAAGGAGACATGCGAATAGAATGCCATTTGATGTTTCCTTATACGGGTGAGATTTGGGGCATGAGGCGAGCTCGTTAAGCTCGGATTGGAGAAACTAGCATCATACACCAGATGTATCCTTGGCCGTCAAGCTCGTAAGGGAAGAAGCAATGGATTTCACCAGCTCACAAGTCCAAACCCAACGAGGCTAGTATGACCCCATGCATTCTAAAGAGACAGAAAGATCTGTCCCTTGAGATCCATAAACAGCCTCCAAATGAATCAAAGCATATATGGCAAGTTTTTCCACCCCCCAACATCATATCCTCAGATCATATCTCTTATCAATATATTCAACCACCATTTTCAATGCCAAAGAGCTGCAAAATCTGAGGATTGAAAAATACGAGCAACTTAGTTAACTTAAGGATCCTCAAAACATTCCAGTTAATCAATACACATACTCAATGATTCCACGAAGGAACTCATGGTAAATCTTCCTGGAACTTCACCTTATTAGATTTCAAATGATATCTTGAAGGTAAATAAAGAATTGCAGCTCCACCATCGTCACAGACAGAGCACACAGCATTCGGCATCACAAGATCAATTTTTCCCCACCAAATGGCTGACATTAGGAACTCAGAGTACTCGCAATCCACAACTTTCACCACAAGGATTGGATTGTAAAGCAAAGTTGTACAATCTAGCCAACTAGGTCCCTCTACTGTCAAGTATTGACTAACAGCCGACTCAGTTGGAGTGCAAGGCCAAAGGATGGTTTAGAAAGAAAAACAAAATTCCCAAAAGTGAGTCCATAAGGAGGAGCTTCTTTCAACGTCACAAATGGGGGTAGCTCACTCGTCCATATCCTCTTCTCCGTCGGCTTCCGCCTCTTCACTACACTCCATTATATCAGAAGGATAACCATCCGACGGAGGCAGAGGAGCCATTGTCCCGCCGCAGTTTTTCCTGCTGCAAATATACCTTACGAAGAAATACGCAGGGGGAAGTCGGTCACTTTTTCCTCCGACCCGGCCATTTGTTCATCCGGGTCTTCATCCATCCCTTCTTCGTCACCTTCGTCGTCTTCGCTGCTACCATGGTTCTCATTGGTCATTGGACCAATTGGCCTCGACCTTGTGCCGATCTGGCCAGACTCAAGTTCACCGAGCCTCACTGACCTTTGGTGAGCTCTTCTTGATTGGAGGCGATAAATGCTTGTAGCCGATTTCGTATGAAACAGGCGGAAGTATTTGAGTTTCACACAAGATGATTACAACCCCATCTTATGTGCCATCTAAAGTTAATTAACAGAAAGTTATATGATTGTTGTGAGCAAATAGTGCACACATAATATCATTACGTCACTATTTGTGGCAACGTTTCTTTCTTTTCCTCAGTGCGATGTACAGTACTAAACTTGAGACTCGAATAAGAGATTTGGAATATCTCAAATATATAATGAAAATTACAACAAAAATGAAGTACTATTTTAAATCTAGTGTCACGTCAAAGATGCAAAATCGGTGTCCAAATTGGCATTACATGTATTCAATCAATAGGAGCCCTTCGATTGAGAGAGACGCACGGGAGATTCATCGAATTCACAGGATAATACACGATCAGGGGATCACGGGCGTTGCGTGCATGAAATTCGAATCCTCGTGCCCAAAAAGTGAGTGACATGAACATGGCTTGTCCCGTAATTCATCTTGAACTTGAAGCATTAATTGGGCTTGGGCCCCCCCAAACTTTTATCCCCCAGCACTCCTCACTCTTCCATTCTCTCCCTCTCCCCATAAATTCACCTTTCAGCTTAAGAAGAAAAGGCAAGAACATAAGACCCTCCAGAACAGAAACTTGAGAAACCTGTGAAACTTGCGGAACTACGCCTCCTATGGAACGCAACGAGCCCGACTCGATTACCCTGCTTCACGAGAGCCCCCAGTTCACGCCCTCCGACGACGAGGAGCAACGGTACTGGAAGATGCGGTCCATCTACAGGGTCCCTGCCCACCTCACCGCCGTCAACCGTAAGGCCTACCAGCCGCAAGTTGTCTCCTTCGGCCCCTACCACCACGGCGAGGCCCACCTCCTCCCCATGGAGGAACACAAGCGCCGCGCGGTCCGCCACTTCCTTAGGCGGTCCAGGAAGCCTATGGAGCGCTTCTTCGAGTCCCTGAGGGAGGTGGCGTGGGACCTTGAGGAGAGCTACGACGCGCTGGATCCGAAGTGGAAGGCAGGCAGCGGTGAGGGCGCGGCACGCCTGTTCCTGGAGCTGATGATAACTGACGGCTGCTTCATGCTCGAGATCCTGAGGTTCACAACCAACGAGGTGGACGACTACGCGCACAACGACCCCATCTTCAGTGACCACGGGACGATCCACGTAATGCAGTACATTTTTCAGGATATGCTGATGCTGGAGAATCAGCTTCCGATGCTAGTGCTGGATCGGCTGGTGGCTGTGGAGAGCAATGGCAAGAAGGTTACTTTCTTAGATTTCGGTCGATTGTAAGACGAGAAAATATTGCAAGTACGCAAACCGCCATACTATGTGCACCTAACGTTACATCTTTGTGATCTCACGTGAACCCTACGATGGATCCACCGAATCTAATGCTCTAGATACATTGATCGCACGGTTCACAATCAACCGATAATTTGATTAGTAAATCTATCACCGAAACTTCATTTATTTCCCTTTTTTGCAAGTAGTATCAATACGACCACAATCTCAAATTCAATGTACTAACTTCACTCTAACAACACAGGACGACGAATTTGTCAACAGGCTCCTCCTCAAGTTCTTACTGTTCCCCAGCAAGGGCATCACAAGGTTGGGCAAATGCCTGCATGTCCTGGACGTTTTCAGGAACAGCATGCTGATGGAGAGCAAGAAGAAGGACGAGGAGGTTACTTTCTTAGATTTCAGTCTGTCGTAAGAGATGCTATTACAAGTATGCTAACCGCCATACTATGGGCACCTAACGGTACATCTTGGTCATCTCACCCCACGAGGGATCCACCGAATCTAATGCTCCCAATGCACTGGATGCATGGTTCTAGATCAATCAACAATTTGATGATTAAATCTATCACCGTCATAGGAAGCTATATTATTTCCCCCTTTTAATCAAGTAGTATCGATCCAACCACAATCTCAGATTCAATGTACTGACTTCACTCCAGCAACACAGGACGACAAATCCGTCAACAGGTTCATCCTCAAGTGCTGCTCCCCCAGCAAGGGCATCACATGGATGGGAAAATGCCTGCACGTCCTGGACGTTAAGAACAGCATGCTGATGAAGCTCAAGAAGAAGGACGAGGTGAAGAGGGAGGACAATCGGGAGATTATACGATTGGCCTCGGCCATCGAGCTCAGCGAGCATGGGATCAAGTTCAAGAGGAGCAAGACCGACAGCATCAAGGACATCTCCTTTGGGGGTGGGCCCCTGACGCTCCCCAAGATCAAGGTGGATGAAGCCACCATGTCCAATTTCCTCAACATCATGGCGTTCGAGTACCTCCATGTCGGGACTGAAAACAAGGTCATGTCCTACATCTACTGCATGGACCAAATAATCAACAACGGGCAAGACGTTGCGCTGCTCCGCGCCCAGGATATCATCGGGAATGATCTGGAGAGCGATGCGGCGGTAGCCAAGATGTTCAACTCGCTGGGTAAGGTTGTGACGATCGACCCCAACCGCAGCCTCGGGGACGTGATCGAGAAGGTCAACAAGTACCACAAAAAGCACTGGAACAGGTGGAGGGCTATTCTCATCCACACCCACCTGAGGAATCCCTGGGTTGCATTGTCTCTCATTGCTGCCGTCTTCCTCTTTGCGCTCACCATAATTCAGACTATATATTCCGTGCTCGGCTACTACAAATGAACACTTTGGCTCTCAGTACAACAGTATACTATCTTTTTTCCACTTTTTTTTGGTTTTTCTCCTGATGACGGATGCTCGATCATCGTCTCTTGATCGGTTTGGGTTGTTATGAATGATTTTCCTCCTGCTTTCAGTCATGTTCATTTTCCTCTTTCAATGTTTTGAATAATGGACATTTTTTATTTTAACATTATCAAATGATAATTCTCTAGTTTTATTCTCCTTCATGTTTGTCCAATTTAAATCAGGTAGGGTGAAGGATGATGGAGTTTTAGGCAGATGAAATCTACCTTTGCAACATTTCTTCTTGATTAAATTTGTTAAGTTGCAGTGAATTTAAGTGAGAAAACAAATATGGCCTTCAAAGTCATCTCTAATCACTATTTGCTTCAAACATCTTAAAAGAACCAAGGTGTTTGATGTTGATACCTAAATTTTAGTTAAGTATTTATGATAAAAATTGCATAAAAAAATCAGGGACCAACTGAAACTTAACAAAAAGGATTTTCGCATCACCTAGGACTTAGTTTTATTTTACCATATTTTCGGATTAAAAAAAAAAAGTGAGGCCTGCGCAGGTTGGGCCTTCGCCCCCAGCCCCCTTTTTCTTTTCCGCGTGGGCTCGGGCCCATCTGGCCCCAGCTCCCCCTCACGGCCCGGCCCTGCCCGGCCCTCTCGTTCATCTTCTTCCTCCTACCTTCCTCGCGCTGCACGCCACGCGCGTAGGGCAACCTAGACAGAGCGAGAGGGGCAGAGGACGGCGATGCATGTGGAGCAACGCGAGGACCGGCGGGAGACCCGGACGGATGGGTGGGCGCCTTCAATGTGGTAGAGGAGGCGGCCTAGCTAGAGCTGCCTCGACTGGTGGGACGCCGGTTCGGCCTGGGGAAGACGGTCGGAGCGGCGAAGACCGACCAAGGAGCCACCGCCGACTGGCCCCCCTTGGCCTATGAATAAGGCGTCGCGCGGAGGCTAAAAAGACACACACAAAGAGAGACACAGAAGTAGCGAGCTCCGGCCCTCCGGAGTCATCTGGGGCGTCCCGAGTGAGCGAATCCGAGAGAGAGAGATTTGAGTTTGAGAGCTGTGAGCGAGGGTCGAGGGCAAGATCTGAACTGTAAGAGAGGGAGGAGAGATTTGAGGGGAAAATAAAAAGTCCAGATCCGAGGGAGAGAGAGGGTAGCGAGGACCCGGCCTCGCCGCCGCGTGCAGCACTGGCTGCTTGGCCCGATGCCACCGCCGTGCAGCCACCGACGATGAGGCCTGCTCTCGTCGCTCCCACCGCCGTGCGCGCCTATAGCCGTTGCCTTTCTGTCCCACGACGACCCAGCCGCCCACTGGGCTCGACCGAGCCCCTGCATCGTCGAACCCGCCGTCGCCTCTTCTCTCGATCCACCGCCCGGTGACTTCCCAGCCGCCCCCATCGGCACCGTAGAGAGACAGAGAAGGAGAGAGGCGCGAGTCGGGTCAGAGCCGGGTCAGGCGCGGGTCATAATCGGGTAGGGCCTTCGCTGCTAGGAGAGAGAAACGTGCTGGGCTTGTGTTTTTATTTTGTTTTGGGTCTCGGCCAAATTCGCGGGCCAGGCCTCGCCTTTCCTTTCCTTCGCGGCTGAAGGGCACGGTTGGGCTGGACCCATTCTCGGAAACTAGCCCAGCCAGAGGCCTGTGCCACGCGCCCGGGCCAAGTTCGACCGGGTCGGACGCGGAGTTCCAACTCGGATCCGTTTTTAGAATATGATATATTTTTATTTTAACATTAAAAGATATTTTAATAAAAAATAGAAAAATCCAAAAAATGATTTACACTTTCAAAACAAATGGGAAAACCCACAAATATTTTATATTTCCCAAAAAAAAATCAGAAAAAAATAATCTTAAAAAAAAAAAGCTTAAAAATAGCCTTTGAGTGGGTTTTCTTAAAATATGTGAAAATACTTAACAAAAAACATCATAAAAAAAAAAAAAAAACCATGTTTAAGTTTTTGGAAGCAAATATTGGCTAATTCCAATTGCGTCCTTATGATGCATGGATTTCTATTTCCTTAATATGATTAGGAATTGAATCTTTAAATTCGTAATTTGTACAAAATGCTACATAAATGCTTTACTTGATATTTAAATAAGATTAGGTACCAGAAAAGTATGAATGATTAACTAATGTAATCAAGTCTTTGATCCTAACTTTTCTGGTTGCGCTGGAGTGAAGTATATCTCCCTATATTTCACTTGGATTTATAATCGACCCACCTTAAATCGATTAATAATGACTTCATAATGAAATTAATTTACAGGGTAAAAACTCAAACCATAAATTATGAATTGGTGGGCTTGGGAAAGCCCACACTAACAGCCCGTTTGGTTCGGCTTTAGGCAAATGTCATTGGAAAAATGCAAATACCTTTTAGCTAAAGGGATTTGTGCAAATGCAAATAGCAATTGGTAAATTACAATTTTAAAATGCATTGTGAAAGGACTTTAGCTTAAATACCATTTGGTAAAAACTGCATTTTGTAAATGATTTTTACTAAATTTTATATATAAAAAAAAGTTTTAAATTTTTCTTTTCAAAATGGAGCCACTAGTGGCGAGATCTAACCACCGGTGGCCAATGTCCGACGGCCAGACAGCCTCGCCTGAGGTCCAACGACCTCAGGCAAGGGTCACCTAGGTTCGTGCAACCCGGCAACGGTCGCTGTTGCTGCTGGACCTCGGGCGGCGCTTGGGGCTCGCAACCCAAGCACCGTCGCTTGGTCGCACGGCCATCGCTTGGGTCGCACGACCTAGGCATCGCCTGAGGTCCGGCAACCTCAAGCCTTTGTCGCCTGGGTCGCACGAACCCAAGCGACCCCCATCTAAGGTCGTGCGACCAAGCGATGCCTAAGGTCCAGCAACCAGGCGACGCTTAAGGTTGCGCGATCCAAGCAACGGTCGCTAGGTGGCCGTAATCCCTAGGTGACAGTCGCCGCCGTCAGGCGACGCCTCAGGTAATGGTCGCCGGTACAAACCGCCGGCCTCCGTTCATCTCTCTGAATAAGATGAATAGTACTAGGAAGACGATGAACAGTACTGGATTTGCATTCCGAAGATGCAACTTCCCAAAGTACCTCCAGAGTTGCATTTGGCTAAAGGCCCTTAGAGCCACTTGGAGATGCAATTGCATCTTGCCAAAGTCGTCCAAAAAATCAAACCGAACGCGTTTGCATTTGGCCAAAGGACTTTAGAGTCCCAAAGCCCATTCCTAAAGCCGAACCAAACGGGGCCTAAGCCTTATGCTTAGCGAGCCATTAACCTCTGCTCTTGCTCGCATGTAAGAGGGTGTTGAAAAGGGAGGTTACGACATTTTATTGTTGATCTCAACATATAATTTGTTGAAATGATTTCCACTATATTAAAGATATCACAAAGCATTACATTTTATAAGGAAACAATAATATAAATAATAAAGCTGTAAATCCCTTGATTTTAATATATTCAAGAATCTGTTAGTGATTTTCATTGACATTTCTATATTCTTCTCTATTGATTGATAAATCAATGCCTCAACTCCCCTTCAAATTGGGAATGGGACAATCCCAAATTCTCAATTTGCAACATAAGTTTCCAAATGCGTTTTTGGAATAATAGCTTCATGAAGAGATTAACAATTTGATGGACAAACAGAACATACTTAGTCACAAGAGTCCCACGAGCCACTTTTTCTCACACATAACGATAATCCAATTTCGATATGTTTAGTTCTTGCATATAACACAAGATTAATTAACATATGAATTGCACTGATATTATCACCAAATAATATTGATGTACTTAAGAGATGAATACCTAAATCTCTTAAAAGAAAAGATATTCAAATTGTGACAGCCTGAATTTTCACGATCTGGGGAAGCCACTAAGGAATTTTAAAGCAATAAACTTGAGAATTCGATTAGGAATCGAATGCTCGACCGTATCAATCTGCAAGGGTCATTACGGCACCGTAAAAAATCAATCAGAGACTGGAGATAGGTCGATTCGATGGAGATATGTGATTAGTGCGTGGGTGATTTCACATAATTGCAAAATTCTCGTCGAACAGTACTAGACCAATTTTTCTGTCATTTCTGTACCCGATGTCCGTATTTGAAACCTTGAGATTTTCATGACAACTGAGAGTCGCAATGAGTCGAAGATGTACATTGTAACTCGAGATAAATCGTTCACAGGTCAATTGCACAAAAAAAATTCCTAAAAGCTACTCGGTAGACTAAGTCACGCTAAAATCACACCAAATTGAAATTAACCGCGAATTTGAACCAGATTTCAAAAATTAAAAGTTCTATCATGTCATGATCTATTTTAGGAACGTCGACTCATCCTTCGAAGAATTTTCAGAAATTCCGAGATTTTTACAGAAAATTGATTTGAAGATTCGGAAAATTAACGGAAATTCGAATGGGCCTAATTGAAGGAAATTTGGACTTCCAAGCCGAGCCTTTGGGTGTCAGGGGCTTGCAGAAAATTGTACGGGATTTTTCTTCAGCGAAATCGGACCTCGATTTGGATAATCGGAGAGAAAATTGAAGTTCAATTTGAGTGAAATTCGGATTGGGCATGGGGCTGTATTTTGGACATTAAATTGAGCCATTTATGGAAATTTTGGCTTCAATGTGGTTAATTGTGGAAAATCTAATTCAAGAAAGTATTAGAGAGGGGGGTGCAATGCATTCAATTAGAAGGATAAGAAGGGGGGCTGCAATGTATTCAATTAGAAGGATAAAGATTGTTGAGTTGCCCCTTCTTTATCCAATCTTGCCGAGCACATCACCAGCTACTTCCCTTCCGTTGTTGCCTCTCACCGCCTCTGTCCCTATCTCGTTTCCTTTGAAAAGAACCGTGCAGCTCCTTCAATCTTCCATTCTTGCTTTGCTTTCATTTTTCCCTTCGATTAGCCTCTCCGTTGGAGTCTACGGCGCCACCTTTTGCTGCCACGACGTCAAAGCTCTCGGATCCAGCCCGTCTCCATTACTTCTCTCTCTCTCTCTCTCTCTCACGCACTGAAGCTCTTCATTTTTCTACCCCTCCACATGTCCAATCCACCGAAGAGCCCTTGCATTCCCTTCGTCCTCGACCAACCTGCTACCAACATCACCACCGAAATCCCCTCCAGTCAACTTCAGCAAATGTGTTGACCCCAGAAATCCCACCGTCTGCCAGCGAATTCCCCTCCATCTTTGCGGTTCCTTGCTCGTGTCAGCCACCTCTCGAAGACGAGCCACCGAAGCAGCTTCATCTTCGCGTGTTTTCAGCGGATCAAATTCTTCAGCAGTGTCGGTCTTCACTTCTCGAAGACCAGCTGCTTCGGTCTTCTCTTGCTCGTGCCAGCAGCCCAAGAAGCGGCCCACGTTTTTCTTCAGCCCGCCAACTGAAGTCCAGTGAAGCCCAGTGAAGCCCAGTGAAGCCCACAACTCCAGCCCAATTGAAGCCCGCCTCAGCCTAGCAGAATTCCGTCCAGCTCGCAATTGTTCAACCCAACTTCAACCCATCAACCCAGCAGTCCAGTTTAGTCCATCAAGCCCGCGAATTTGAAGTCCACTTGAGGCCCGAGAAGCAGCCAAGCCCAAAGCCAAGCCCAGAATTTGCTGTGGGCTTGCAAGGCCTTTTGGGCCTGGTCCAAGTGTCCATCGAAGCCGCTAAAAGTTCGGGTTTCGGCCGCCGTCGCGCCGCCATCGCGGTGAACTGGTCTTCACAAAACCAATGAGTCTACTTGCTAAACATTACTTAAGAAGTTAATTATGCTTAAGGGATGTTTAGATTAAGCTAAGTATGGTTAGGTGGTTAGATTAGTTTAGTTAATTATTAATTAAATTAAGGGATGTGATTAGTTTATTGGATAATTAATTAAGGCTAATTAGGTGATTAGATTAGTGTAATTTTGATTAGGCCTTAATTAATTATTTTAAATTAATTAATTATTTCGAAATTATAAATATTATTTTATTAAATTAAATTAATATATTATTTATTTATTTATTTTCGGAATAAATTTAATTATTTATTATTTTCTGAAAATTATACCAGGATAGTCGGTGACCGGAATTTCGTGCTGACTACTGTGGTGTGTTCAGATTATGCATTTGATGGTTAGATTATGCAAATTAAGTGATGATTGTGAAAATATGGAATTTATTCATAAAATTCCTGGGTGTCAGGTTTTGACACCGAAAATGGATTTTAAGTACTACACCAAATAGTGGGGTTTGAAAGGAAAGGTATCAATTTTTATGATTCAAATTGACCGTGTACCCACACCTGACTATTTTCTGAGATTTTTTTAATACGAAGAAAATAGGGCCAGAATCACTATTTTAATCAAGACATTTGTATGCAATGCACGGTGTCTTGGGCCGAGATTGATTGGTCGTGTGTTGGTTAAAGAGAACCCGTTCTAGCGTTTAAGCCGGACGTTACTAAATCCCACTTTCGGGTTATTCATGCATTAGGGTAGCGGGTCGTAGTAGATTCTACACCTAAGCTCCTTTGGGATAGTTGTCAATGTGACGTAGCCGTGCTCAATGGGGAAGAGACGATGCCTGGCTATGCCAATAGACAATCGAACATGGGAGTCAGTTGTGCCTTAAGTGGCCTAATTAACAATTGGAATGCATGATTGTTTGAGTTTGATGCGCCTGATTATGAGACAAAACTGTGTGGTATGGTATATGACGTGTCATAATGGTTCGGCCTTATAATTGGGACCCCTATCATTCATTGAGTTGTTAAGGCATTTTAATAGCATTAATTTCATGCATTTGTGATATGAACTGTGCTGATGTGTAGGAATGAACTAAGGCAAGATAAGTCCTCTGTTCTCATTGTGTGGTTGTGTGGTTAGAGCGCCCTGAGGCGTATTTCCTTCCTAATAAGGGTTTAGGGAATGGACTTGCTGATACATTGTCTCACTGGTTATAGTATAACCATTTTCAGGTCCTTAGAAGGTGGTCGTGGAGGACTGAAGCCCCGGAGTCTGTGGAGGTGGAGTATGAAGGATCGGTGTTTGTGTTCGAATAATATGTCGTAGGACAATTCCTTTTTGAGAGCCGACCTTCTTGTAGACTTTTGACCAGACTCTTTTTGTGTCTAAACTTGTTGTTTATAAAGGTGTGACTTTTGTGAAACGTGTCTTGCTTTCATATCACATGCTATTTGTTGTCAGTGGTTTATTATTTTGCTTATGCATGTGCAATAAAATGAATGGGTCGGCGATGCGTCCTGGGAACAGCACATTTGTATCGACCGCAGAGGGATGTGTGCACGCTCGTGGTTCAAGGCGTGACACAAACAATCTTAGCTATTGTCAGCCAATTGCACGATACTCTATATTGGCACTAAATCAAGCAATTGTCCGTTGCTTCTTAGCACTCCATAACATACAATTACTACAAGTACAAAATATCGTACTCAATCGTCAAGTCAAGTAGCAATTTGCCCAACCTTCATCACAAAAGGCATACAACTCTATAGTTAACTTGGACAAGATCTGCATTTCTTGATTTATTGTGCCACTGACATAGCAGAAAATGTGCTTCACAATTTGAAAATGAGTCACAGTAGGCCAATGCGTAAATTGAGATATAAAATTAACCGCATATGAAATATCTAGATTTGTGATGGTGAGATATTAAAGAGCTCTGACAATACTTTAATATAACATGGGATTCGAAAATAATTTTGCATTTGAGAGAATGAGTGCGAGTGGCTATAGGCGTGAATCTTGGCTTGCAAACATCCATTTGAGCACATTCAAGAATTGACAAAGCATATGTGGTTGGCACAAATAAAGACTATCAAATAATATTCTAACCTCCACAACCAAAAAGTAATATAATGGCTCTTTATCCTTTATTGTAAATTCACTACTCAATGAAGAAATAAATCCATCAGGCAAGTTTGGATCATTACTAAAGACAATCATATCGTCCACGAATAAAAGTAGAGCTAGAATGCCACGATCTGATTTTTGAATGAACAACAAAGGATCTACGATGCTGCAAAAGAAACCAAATGCTAAAAGAAACAAGCTAAAATGATCAAACCATGCTTTTGATGCTTGCTTGATTCCACACAAAGCTCTCTCAAGTTTGCAAACATAATACAGGTTTTTTGGTCCTCAAAACAAGGCAGTTGCTCCATATAAACATATTGTGATAGGAATAAATATCTATATAAAAAATAAATAAATTTGACCAAAAAAATATTAAAAATGAAAAACAACAAATGGGGAGTAGATTAAAAAGAAAAAATCAAAGCCCGCTTGCATCAATCGTACACTCTCACTACTCTCCCTCCTATACAGCTGAAAAGACCCTCTTTTCATCTAATTTTTAGATATGTGAAACAAATTTTTCATTGGACCCTTAGAAAAATATGCATCCACGGAAAAAAAAAAAACAAATATTGATATACTGACAATGCTAATTTATAATAACTTTTGTAATATAACTAAACCCGTTAAACTAGTGGGTCGGATCGGGTTTGGGTCGGGTCATAAATGGTCTGACCCAACTCAACCCATTTAACCTGTTTATGACCCATTTATTGCAATGCAAATTTTTTGACCTATACCCAACCTGACCCATACCCGACTCGTATATATATAATAGTATTGTTAAAATAGTTTTATACAACACAAATTTAATGGACAATTTTTATAATTTTTAAAATAATTATTTTGAAAAATCAAATTTTAATTATTTTTTATTTTTATTTTAAATTAAATTTTTATTATTTTTATTTTTTAAATATAATTTTCCTTTTTCTTTTTTCTTTTTTGTTCTTCTTCTTTGGCCGGCCGCGGCCATGACGAAGGTTGTCGGCCGGCCATAGGCGAGCCTTGACGGACGTCAACGAGGCCTCCGCCTCGCCGGATCCGACGAGCTCGAGGCTCGCCAACGTTGGGTGAGCTCGAGCTCGCCTTCACTAGATCCGGCGAGGCTCGAGCCTCGCCGAACGTCGCAAGGCCTCCGCCTTGCCAAATCTAGTGAGCTCGAGGCTCGCCGGCGTTGGGCGAGCTTGAGCTTGCCCCTCGTTGATCTCGGTGAGGCTCGAGCCTTGCCCGATGCCGACGAGTTTGAGTCTTGCCGGATTGGCGAGGCTCGAGCCTCGTCGGGCGTCAACAAGGCCTCTACCTCGGCAGATCCGGCGAGCTCGAGCTCGCTTGGCTGGTTGTCGACCAATGCCGTCCGGTGATCGGAGGAAGAAGAAAGAAAAGAAAAAGAAAAAGAAAAAGAAAAAGAAAAAGAATAAAAAAAAATTATAATTATAATTTCGGTTTTTATATAAAAAAATATTTTTGTAAAGTTAAAGAGAGAAGAGAGAGATTGTGAGATTTTGGGTGAAAATGAGTTATAAATCCAGTTCATTTAAGACTCACTTAAAACCCACCTATCAAAGTCTTTAATTGTTAAACTCATTTAACTACTTTTTGTCAAAAAAATAAGTGACCCATTTATGATTTAAATGGGTCATATATGGGTCTAAAACCCATTTTGCCACCTCTAAATATAACTAAGTACGATGTATTACATAATGGGATGAGATGCTCATACCTTTTAAGTTTCTACATTGAGTTATGCAATATCAATTTTGCAGACTTTAATCATCAAATTGATTTGAAATGCCTGTGTTTGTCATGTTTGGTGCATGAGGACCTATAAACTGCATAATGACTCGTCTGTAGTCTCACACTCTGTTCAATGGATGTTAAGGCTATTGTTAAACTTGGATTACGGTCTTTGCCTATTTTGTTTAATTGTAACATCGGTAATGCACACATAGATGTCTGTACAATGTAGGGATTTTTATATTTATTCTAGACATTCCATTACCATTAGCACACTGTCGCGACCTGATTTTTCGGGGTTTGGACCACCTAGAGTTTGGCTAATGGATTGTTAAGCCTAAACTTAACTCGGGCTCTCCCAAGCCCATACCAATTCGCGACTTAGGTTTGAATTCTTAACATGCAAATTGATTTTATTTAGGAGTCGCCACTAATCAGTTTATGGTAGGTCGATTAGACACCTAAGTAAAATAATGGGAGAATTACGTTACTCCTACGAACCGAGAGACTAAGGGTAGGGGACTTAATTACATTAGATTTCTCTAATGCCCTTTCGGTACCATTCTTTTTATTTTCAAAAATGTTTGGCAATTGAATTGATTTTAATTTAACTTCCTAACATGTGAGGTGATCATACATGTGCGCATACCACCAATTTAACACTCAAGAAAGCAATTAAATATTGCAAAACATACCTAGAGCAACGAAAGCATCTGCATTGTTAAATCAGAATTCACATCAGCAGCCCTAGATATGATTTCTAATTAACACGCAATTTCAATTTTTGTTTTCATTTTATTTAATGAAAATCATGACTTATGCAATGCATCTAAGATGACATGGCAGCATGACCTAAACTATATGACATGAAGAAATGCAATAATTAAATGCAATCTAAATGACCTAATTCTAATGACATGCAATGCGATGCAATGACATGCAAAATTATTTGAACTAAGATGTCATGCCGCATATAATTTAGCACGCGAGCTATATGTCATGCGACATTTATTAAATGATTTAGTCTAATGATGAGGAAGTTCTAATTAAATGAATCTAATAAAAACTAAATGACGTGCATTTGATATTTCTATTTAAAAATGCGAAAATAATCTAGCTAGATTAAAATTCAATCTAATTTAAACAAGGATTAAGTCACATTAAATCCTAATTTAAACTAAGATATTATCTTAATCTAACATGTAATTGATCTAATATGCAATGACGTGCAGAGCAAGCCCTAATTCTACATGACATATGCATGATTTTTTTATCTTTTATTTTTATTTAAAATTCAAAATTTAAAATTGCCACGTAATTAAACACGCAACTAAAATCTTAAATTAATGCATTTTTTTATTGTTTTTCGAACTAAAATCCATATCCTAGCTATGCAAGATAACAATAAATATTCTAAAACAAACTGAATCCTAATTCAATTTTTTTGGATTTTTTAGTGATTCTCCAAAACAAACCATTATCAACTAAACAGTAAATCTAAACAATCAAGATATGCAATCAAATAAATGATCAAAATAATCGAAAAAATAACCTGTTGTCTCACAGGTTAAATTAACGATTATCCTAACCCTAATTATCACGACAAAGGGTTCAAAATAACTAAAAATCTGATCCGAATTCTTACGGATCAAATTAATAATTATATTGATTCAACTTAAAAACTATCAACAAACCCCAAAAATTAATGTAATTAAAAAAAAAAATAACCCGACATCTTACGGGTCAAATTAATAATTACAATAAGTTTAGGGATAACTCTCGTGGATAATGCCTACAAGATTCATAAAGTGAACATTGGGATCCGATTAAGTAAATAACTAAAGAATGTAAACAAAATAAAGTAAAATAAAAACAACCTAATTGATTTTGCTTTTTCTGTTGTCTTTCCTTTTCTTCTGAGCAAGGCAGCACGTGGTGGCCGGTCCGGTGAGGAGTCGCCGGCGTGAGGGGATGATCGTCAGAGCTCCGGCGAGAGGAAAACAGCAGCAAGCGATCGGCAAAAAGAGGTGAATCGAAGGTAGCTTCGCGAACGGGGGCGCTGTAGGGGCGTCGGCTCGGCGTCCGGTGGGGCGAGGCGGTGGCAGGGACAGAGCACCGGCGTGCAGGCGTCGATCCGGTAGGGGCTGCGTCGCGGCGGACAAGTCGGACAGCGTCTCCGCAAGGGGCTAGCGTTCTGTTCGGGACTTGCTGGCGGAGCAGGGCAGGAGCGGCGTCGGTGAGGCGTCGCGGGTTGCTCGCGAAGGAGGCGCGGCGAGGCTCGGCGTCGCGGTGGCGCGGGTCGTCGCAGGTCGTCGGGTTAAACGACGAGGCGTCCGATTCCGATCCAGTCGTCTGCACCTCCGCGTGCTCTGGGGCGGCGTTGGGTGAATCAGCGTCGCGGGTCCTCCTGGCTTGCGGTCCAGGTCACTTGATCGGAGGCGGGGAGGAATAGACACAGACCGGTGCTCGGCGAGAGGCAAACGCGGGGTCGTCGGCAGCAAAACAGGAGGCGGAATCGGGTCTGGGAGATGGAGGGCAAAGCAAAGCGGCGAGTGTGAGGGAGACGATGAACAGTAAACGTCCCCTCACCTCTGCTTTTACATTTACCTTTTCTCTCTCTCTCTCTCACGTTCTGACTTTTCCTTTTTCTACAGTTTTTCCAAAGAAGCCCCCCTCCCTTCTCATGCCGTACACTGCCCTTTTATAAGCAAGTATAATGCGATCTTCTTAGAATATTTCGAAAATTGCCTATAACCTCCGAATCACAAAATCCCTTTATCTCATAATATTCTCCTCGATTTCATCATCTATTGATAAAAATAAGATTACAATGCGATTTTTTTAATTTTAAAAAAAAACCATAATATCGCATCAAATCTTAATTTTTTCGCAAGATAATCAATTAAAAATAACGACGGGCTTGGATTAATTTTATTCTTTCATGGGCCTAGCCCGGCCTATTAATTTAAAATTCAAAAACACCAATTCGACCCATCCGCCACCGGTCCAGTAAATAAAATGCAAAATATGCAAACTAAATGTAGCTATGCAATTAATATATATATATTTTTTTTCAGGGATAAAATTAACCCATAATTTTTTATGCAATAAATGACTAAATGGGTTATCAAAATTTAGGTGTCAACACACACCCCTCATTATATGCAAGGCAACCCCTTCATCGTCTCATGCCGACTCTTAAAGTCTAGTTGTTTCGGAATCGTTTTCGACAGACGAGAGGACAAAGGGTCTCCTTCTGTCTCGCCCCGTCGTTGCTGTTGAAACATACCAAGAAACATATATCTCGTACCAAAATCAGTCTCTACACAGACTCGAGACAATGGAGAAAGCTAAAACGGGACACGCAAGTAGAATGCCATTCCTTGTATTGGTGAGATTAGGGACATGAGGCAAGTTGAGCTCGGATTAGACACACTAGCATCATACACCGGATGTATCTTTGGCCGTCAAACTAGTTATCTAAGAGGTGGAAAAATTCACGAGCTCACGAGTCAAAACACAACCAGCCTACATAGCCTCCAAAGATGCCAGGAGACTCGCGGAAAAAACCTGTCCCTTAAGAACCACGAAAAGCCTTCAGTCTGTTATTAGCAGTACGTTATTAAGGAAAGAAACCGCACACACTGCACAATCGAATCAAAGCAAATATGGCAAGTTTTTCACCTCCCCAACATCGTTTGGTTGGGAAATCACATGCCCCAATATCAGATCAAATTATCATCAACAGGTTCAACAACCTTTCCTAATGTCAAAGAGCTTCAAAATCCGTAGATTGAAAATATAAGCAGCCTGGTCGACTTGAAGGGATCCACAGAACATGCAAGTTTATTGATACGCATACTTGATTTCGCGAAGGAACTCATGGTAAAACTTCCCGGAACTTCACTTGCCAGATTCTATGCGACGTCCTATATGTAAATAAAGAAAGAAAAATTCACCTCCAGAGAGTAGTGCTTGAGCACAGTCACAGAGTACATGGCGTTCGGCCCTACAAGGTCAATTTTTTTCCCTCAAATTGGGTAACATTAGAAACTCAGAGCAATCGCAATCCACAACCTTCACCAAAAGAAGATTGGATTGTAAAGCAAAGTTATACAAACTAGCCAACTAGGTCTCTCTCTGATGTTAAGTATTGACTGGCAGCTGACTTGGTCGGAGAGCAAGGTCAAAGGATGTATTAGAAAGAAAACCAAAATTCCCGGGAGTGAGTCCAAGAGGAGGAGTTTCTTACAACATCACAAATGCAGAGAGCTCACTCGTCCATATCCTCTTCTCCGTCGGCTTCCGCCTCTTCATCCTCCCTCCTGAGCTGACCCCATACATTATACTCTATTATATCGGAAGGACGGATGGAGGCAGAGGGGCCATTGACCCGCCGCAGTTTTTCCTGTTGCACATATACCTAACGAGGAAATACGCATGGGGGAAGTCGGTCTCTTTATCCTCTGCAATACCCACCTCCCACCCGCTCATTTGTTCATCGGCATCCTCATCCATCCCTTCATCGTCACCATTGTCGTCTTTGCTGCTATCATGGTTCTCATTTTGGTCATCGGACCAATTGGCCTCGACCTTGCGCCGATCTAGCCAAATTCAAGCTCACCAAGCCTTGTTGACCTCTAGTGAAGGTTCAGCTAACTGGAATCTGGTGAGCTCAACCTTGCCTATGGCAAGCGATCGGCCAAAAGAGAAGCAAAAAGAAAGATAAAAATAAAAAAGCAATTAAAATTTTCAAAATAAAAACAAAACATTATTAAAAGGAGTGCACTGAGGTCCATATCAAACGTGGAAAATGTTTTCTAGACTGTTTTCACATTTCAGCCAAACATTGAAAAATATTATTATTCTTCTAAAAAAATGACTTCTTAAAAAACACTTTTAAAAATATGTAAAATTTTTTATTTTATTTTTATTTTTTAAGTTTATTTTTGGATTTCAGCCAAACAGAGCCTATGTAACATTAACTCAATCTATTACAATAAGTAGGTAATCACTTCTTCATTTGGACAACATTTAAATGGTCTCACAATTACAACTCATGAGTGGTGGATACACTTAAAATAGATAAATCCACAATGCATTTGACTCATGCTCCTAAATTTTATGTCTTTTTATTCTCCCCTTCTGTGTGCCCTAATGCTAATGAATTTACTTTATATCTTTAAAACCCCAGCTTCGCAAAGATTCTTCTCAGAGCAAAAGTAGTGTGACTTTAATCAGTTCTTTTTTTAATCGGTCTTTGAGCAAGAAAGGAATGTGCCCCTGTTGACTTATTTGGGACTAAAACTGAATGTGTTGCCTGCGCGAAAGGGACCCGGAATGAGGTTATCAATATGTATAATTAGGGCTTAACCAATTCATCAAAATGACGTATTAATCTGATCGGGTGATGGAATTAGTCACTTTCGGATTTAATTGTCCTTGCAATATATTTGAGTTTAGAGTTTACTAATTATTGCAGTTATATAGGATCCAAGGGCTTCTCGATTGGCACTCATAAGCAATTATGATGGATTCGAGCTCTTCTCGATTGGAGCTCATAAATGCTTGCAACCAATTTTGTATGGAACAAATGGAAGTATTTGAGTTTCACACAAGATGGTTACAATCTGTCTTATGTGCCATTTGAAGTTAATTAACAAGAAGTTATATGATTGTCATGAGCTAACCTTACACACATAATATCATTACATCACTATACATGCGATGTATGCATAAAAAAAAAATGCATCGAATACTAAATATGAGACTCAAGTAAAAGATCTGAAATATCTCAAATATATAATATAAAAAATTACAACAAAAAAGAAGTACTATTTTAAATCCAGCGTGACATCAAATATGCAAAGCTGGTGTCCAAATTGTCATTACATGTATTCAATCCATAGGAGCCCTTCGACTTTGGGAGACACTCGGCGTTGCGTGCGTAAAATTCCAATCCTCGTACGCAAAAAAGTGAGCCACACGTACATGGCTTGTCCCGTGATGGCCCAAAGATCCAACCCCCACCACCCCTTGCCCCCACGGGCGCCCCCACCCACACCCCCCACCACCACCCCCGGTGCGAAGTCGTCGACCCCGAGTCAATGCAAAGCAAGACCTTCAAAAACCTCACTCCCCTCCTTCCCAAACCTCTGATTCCGAGCTCTTACAATCCTCGATCATCGTCCTCGCCGTGTCGAATTAGGTTCCGATCGGCGAGCGTGGCCTGGTTGGTCTACAGCTCCGCGTCTCCGATGATTTGAGCTCCGGGCTTGAGGACGTCAAAATTGTCGAGGCCTCGGGTCACGATCACTCTCGGTCATTCTGGTCAGGTATGTGCCGCTTTAGCTCCTTGGCGTCCTCGTATGAGATCTTTGGATCAACTGACGTTTGTTTCAGCTGGACTCATTCGCTCATTGGTTTGCGGATTCCGGGGTAGCTTAAGTTCCGTTGTTCGGGCCTGTGTAGACTGCGATGATATGGTTTTGTTCGATCGGTTATGATGAGGCGTGAGGTTGATACGTGCTCTGCTTTTCTGGAGAAATATGTTTGATTCCGTGATCAGTCGAACCCCGAGGGAGGCTCTACCGTCGGATAACCGAGCTTGTTCTTTGCATTTTTAGCAGCGGTTCCATCACTGGCCGTGGGATTGGGCCTGTCACCGCCGAACAGAAACTTGTGGAACCTGTGAAACTTGCGGAACTATGCCTCCTATGGAACTGGACGAGTCCGACTCGACTGCCCCACTTGACGAGAGCCTCCAGTTCATGCCCTCCGATGACGAGGAGCAACGGTACTGGAAGACGCGGTCCATCTACAGGGTTCCCGCACGTTTCACCGCCCTCAACGGCAAGGCCTACCAGCCGCAAGTTGTCTCCTTCGGCCCCTACCACCACCGCGAGGCCCACCTCCTCCCCATCGAGGAACACAAGCGCCGCACGGTCCACCACTTCCTTAAGCGGTCCAAGAAGCCTAAGGAGCGCTTCTTCGAATTCTCTTGGTCCTGAGAATTTGTTCATTCCGATCCAATATCAGCACAGGCTCTTCGATATACCTCACTCTCTCATCCACTTTGATGGCTTCATGATTGAGTATGTGTCCTAGATCGGGCTAATACTTCCTCTTAAGTCAAGGATGCGAGCTCTTAACATATCTTAATTTATCTCAACATCATAAACAGTTTTAGAACAATAACCACATCTGAAATTTCTTTTGAATGCTTGAGAATCTTCCTTCATGAAATCAAACAATACAAACTGAAGTTTTCAAAAGCATTCAACAACAACAGCAAGCTTTGAAATCATATGTCATTTCCATGTCAAAACGTTTGCAAATCACCAATGTGGAAAATCCTTTGAGTTCTAAAAAATTCCACTTCATGATATCAAATAAAGTAAAATAGGAATTTCAAAGACACGGCGGTATAACAATGATAGTATTTCAGAATAGGTAAATCTCATATTGTTGAAACCAATTCACAAAATCAAAGCATGATACCAATTCCATAAAATCCATGTTCACGTTTAAATTTCAAATGTTTTTCGAAATCCACATGTAAAGCCTTGAGTCGCACTTGCATCACGACGCAAAATAAAATACTTTATCAAAACCCTTAGTAAATTTAAATCGGTACGTTGGCAAAATTCCAATCTCAATCCCAACTCCAATGGGTTGGAATGTTTTCTATAAAAAGTTCAGAAATCCTTGAAATAGAAAACATTTCTTAAAACATTTGGGCATGGTGTCACAGTACTCATAAATTTTGATGAAATTCAAGAGATTTTCTAAAATAGTTGACAATCAAAATCTTTTAATAATTTCATCCACCTCCTCTATCTCATATTCAATTCTTTTTGTGAAAACATCTATTTTAAGCTCTATCCTAAGTGCAACTATCAATGAGATTCAAATTTAAAGAATTCCACCTTCTCGACTCAATCGAACGCACCATTTAGCCAAATTATTCCTATACCTTTGTCACCACCAATTCAAGCCTAGAACCATCAAAATCAACACCACCAATAACTCATTTGGTTCAGTCCAACAAAGACATTCACTACGCATTCACCGCAACATAGATTCAAGCCTAAAATATAGCATCATTCCTTCGATTCAAATATCTATAGTCCACCAAGACTTATTCAATTCAAAGATCGACAATCCACCAAAATAAAACTTGTCTAGTTTCCACCAAATATATCTCATATCTCATCCTAAATGATCATCACTTAGACTAATCATTCATCAAATCCACAACTTGAACTTCCACCATTTCACCTTGGAAAGACTATAACCACAATTGATTATATCCACTAATTCCACCAAATCCTTTCAAACTGAGATCATCACCTAAAATTAAAAGTTGACTACCATCGATCAAACCTATTATTCCGACATATAAACCACAAATAATTTCATATCTCATATGACTACTCAAACTCATGACTTCCAAGATCAATCTATACATACTAAATGCCTCCATGTAATGCATCAAGACTTCCAATGAAATCCTCAAATAGGAAGTCACTACTTAGCTCAAATGATCATAACTAAATCCTCAAATTCATATCTCACTCTTCATAATTCACTTCTTAACCCTTGCTTGTAGCACTACGCTTAAATGCTACGCATGTTCTTCAGGTCCTTTAGAATACATCAGGACATCATCAAATGGAGACAATCACAATTTTATCCAAATAAGGCTTAAATATCCTATTTATTAAATCCATGAATGCAACTAAGGCATTCGTCAATCCAAATAACATAACCAAGAACTCATAGTGTTCATAGCGAGTTCTAAATGCAATCTTAGGAACATCTTCCTTCTTAATCCTTAACTGATATCCTGATCTCAAGTCAGGTTTAGAAAAGACCGAACTTCCTTGCAGTTGGTCAGATAGGTCATCAATTCTAGGAAATGAGTACTTACTCTTAACAATTACATGATTCAATTGCCTATTATCAAAGCACAACTGCATCAACCATCCTTCTTTCTCACAACAAGAGTTCTACAAGCTTAACCATGCTTCCGCTACGCCACTCTGATAAAATTATCCCAGAAACACTACCTTTCCAGTTCAGTTCATAGTTCGGTTCACTTCTGCCCCCTTTTGCCATCCTAGAAGCCTGCCAGGAGCCGCTCCTTGTTCAGGTCCTCTAACCTCAGCATCCACTCCCCGCCCTCATCAAACCATCACGTTACAGGTACACCAGCTTTCGCCTGGTTTGAACCCGAACTACACATCCATTGGAGGGTCTCGTTTCAATAGGGACCAACTTACAGAGTTATTATCCGTTTTGGCCTATCCCCTACTAGGCCTCATGGTTTTATCCTTAGCGCATGGGTAAGTACTATCTCAGGAAATCATTCATCCTAGTCCATTGCTTACGGAGCTAGTTCATTCCTACGATGACATCAAAGTCATACATAACTATCACTATCAAGTCCATTTCCAGATCTCATTCTACTAGGGTTATGTCACACATATCACATACTAACGTAGATAACAACATATCTTTCAGCGATGCAGAAATACGAAGAGGCATATCTAGAGATTTGTTCCTACTCCTCACAATCATCTATATTTTTCGGACACAAAAGAATGCGTGTCACTCACATCAAATAACGCATATACTTTCTTATCCCTCTATCGAAATCATACCTGAGATAACACTTTTGGAAGCTCCTGCTTCCTCTTGAGTGACTGCATACACCCTTCCTTGTGGTGGTGGCCCCTGTGGGTTCCTTGGTAAATTTGGTCCAATAGTACTTTGTTGTACCTGTCGCACCGAGCTGACATTCGGCTGCGACCTTCCTTGTGGACAATCTTTCTTAAAGTGACCTCTCTCCCACACCAAAACATTTCAATCGATCATTACGGTCTGGTCCATGTTGTCCACCACATCTCTGACAAATGTTACCCTGATAGGGTACTCTTCCTAGAATCGGGCCACTCCTGACCTTTCTAGAATTCCCAAAATTATTCCTCTTCTTAGATTCCCAGGTCTGACCTTGACCAGGATAGGGTCTCTTACCCCTTCGAACATCATTAAAGGTCATTTGCCCCTTAGATTCTGATTGCTCCCTCACTAACTTTTGCTCCACCAACTGTGCCCTCTCATAAATCTCATTATAGTCCCTTATATTTAGAGGCACTAGTTGTTTTCTAATATCAGTCCTTAATCCTTTCAGGAATCTCTTAGCCTTTTCCTCTCGATCCTCAACCAACCTAGGAGCATACTTAGACAATTCAGAAAATTTTGCCTCATACTGGTCTACTGTCAGCTCCATTTGTTCTAACTGAACAAATTCAGTGATCTTTCTATCCTTAGCACAATCAGAAAAATGCTTCCTATTGAAAGCCCTAACAAACTCCTCCCACTCACATCGCACCGGTGGAAAGATTGTATCCTTCGAGGCTCTCCACCAAAACTTTGCATTTCCCTCCAGCTGGTACTCTGCCAAAACTATTCTCTCAGCATCACTGCAGTCCAACAACCGGAAAATTCGTTCCATTCCATCAATCCAATGTTCCGCCTCCTCAGGACTTCCCATCCCACTAAACTTAAGTGGTTTCAACTTTAGGAATTGTTCCACCAGTCCCTGAGGGCGACGTTCCACTCCGGGCTATTGCTGCGCCTACCTCTCCATCAGATTTCCAATATTGGCTAATGCTTGCAGGATATCTTCCATTCGGGGTTCAGCCCTTGCAGCAGAGGCTTCAGCCCTCGATGGATGAACACTTCTAGCTCGCACCATGATTTTCCTGCAGTTTCCAAGCATTGCCTCAGGAATAATCTGAGACTCACTGTCTCCTATTCAAAGCAACTACTACTACTACATAAGTAACATATGCATGTTACTGGTACCTAAAGACAACTCAAGATAAACTACTAGGGATCTACGAGTGAATACCCATCACTCGTTATTCAATTATTTCGTTCCACATCCTATGGTGTGCATTGTCATCATGTTCCTCAATTCCAAATGAGGCTCCTTATCACTCCATCTATAACCATTCGCTCTGATACCAATAAAGGCTGTGGCACCCCTCGACGGCCCCCGATCCAATTTGAGTCGCCACAGTTTGCTTACCATTTACTTTCCTAATAACATGTCACTCTGATACCATTTCAATTACAGCGGGTCCATACAACCTGGGGGTTTACATCTTTTAGATCGGTCCCTTGCACAATTTAAATACGGAAGCACATCCAACAAACACCCTTCCCTATATTCAGAAAACGATGCACACCAACTAAACATTTATAGATAAAAGCCGTACACTTTTGTTTACATAACTTGATGGACGTCATTAGTCGATACATCAAATTGCCATAGTCTTTCTATATTTGGCTATATTTCAAAAGATGACCGACATTTCTTCCAACAGTCATACACTTAAAGTCCATCGATCAGTGTCGGCGTCCGAAAGCTCCTTCCCTTGCTATCCTCCTCCTCACGGTCATATCCAACCGTTCAAACTATCTACTAATCTGAAATGTTGGTCCCTAAAAGGGATGAGTACAACCACTCAGTAGATAGGGAAATCCAATAACAACTCAATGCACCATGCATATCATCATACGATGCAGGCATTGCTTACCTTTGATGTCATGCGCATTCATGCATCATCATATTATACATATCATCATCATGGCATCTCATCACCATGCATATCATGTCATTATCATCATCATGCATATCATCATGCATATCATATCATGGATGACCATCATATCACATCACGCATCATCATCATCATCATCATCACCATGCATATCATCATGCATATCATATCATAGGTGATCATCATATCACATCACATATCATTATCATCCCATCATCATGCATATCATATCATAGGTGATCATCATATCACATCACATATCATTATCATCACATCATCATGCATATCATATCATGGGTGATCATCATATCACATCACATCATCATCATCATCATCATCATCATCATCATCATCATGCATATCATCATGCATATCATATCATGGGTGATCATCATATCACATCACATCATCATCATCATCATCATCATCATGCATATCATCATCATGCATTAATTTCCCTTTTTATCTTTAGATTTGATCACCACATCACCCATTCTCACTATCATCCCTTCGGGCAAAGACCTCCGACAGGGGTTCCCGGCATTCAGCCTCCCGCCACCGGCTTCGCCCCCCCCACATTCCGGGCATCTCGCATCTCAACTAGCATCACGAGGCATTCCCTTCGGGCGAAACCTCCGACAAGGCTTCGGCCTTTACCCTTCTAGCCAGGCATCCCGCACCCCAATCCTGGTGTCGCGAGGAACCTCCGGGCATGTATCCAAGATGCAACCGGACATCCGGCCCCCACATTCCGGGCATCCTGAATCTCCTGGGAATTCCTAATGCATCTCTCGTACATTCCCGGCCTCATCCTCCACCACAACCTCTTACTCACATATCATTTTCCACATTCACCATCCTTTTTAATCTCATTATTACATGGCATATGATTCACACATGCATCACAATTTATGATCATACATACACCAATGTCATATAACAATGCATAATAAATTCAATGGAATTCATGGCCAATAAAATAATCCCTTTTTATTTTATTATTTTATTATTATATTAATTTAATATCTATGATTTTCCCAAAATCATAATATTCAAACAATCATTAAACAAACCAATAGGATGACAATTTCATACGAAATTCATGGCCAAATTGAATTTCACATCATTTCACAATTTCCACAAAATAGCACATGATATTCGGATAATGACCAGAATGCACAGTTTCCAAATAAATTCGATTAAAATACTCATATGGCCTCTAAAAATTACGAAATTTTACAGGGTGATAGCCAAGATATTTTCGTACAACTTTTATGAAGCACTGCAAGCCAGATTCGTTTTGGATTATTTTACACGACCTCACGAAGCTTCTGGAACCACTACCGCATCGTCCAGAATACACATCTCCGAAATATTAAGATTTCACCCATCTATTCTCTTTCGTTTCCTCTGAAATTTGAGTATGTTATGTACCAAGGTGTCTTTTACAAGTTTCATGAAGAGATATAGGTCAAATAACCAAATTATGGTCACCATTTAATTCCATGAAGTCTCGGGTGTCTCGGAACACATCACCAGAACCATCGTTTCCAAGATCTAGCCGATTTACTAGGCTATAATTGTTCATTTCTCTTAAAATTTGAGTATGTTGTATTTTAAGATGTGACCTACAACTTACATGAAGACATCGAAGTCAGATTTTCATCACAAACCAAGATGCAACCAAGAATCCAACAAGAGGTCAGTGAAAACTTCACAGATCTGGGGTCTCCGTAGAATAGGACTTTAACACCTCATAACTCCATCATTTTACACGAAATTTCAGTATGTTATACTAAAAGATGTTAGCTACAACTTTCATGAAGACATCGAAGCCAAAATCGGACTCCAAACACACATGCAAGCTCAAACAAGTTACTGACTCCTACAAACCGAGCAAGAACAGTCACACGGCTTGAGAACGAGCCAACCTTACCTCGGTTTTTCGCACTTGAAGCACCTAAAATCTAACATGCAACCGACAATACAAACATGCAAGAGAAGTTAAAGGACTCCACTTGCCTCTAGACCGAAGAAAACGACGGTACACGGCGGATGGACGGCGACGGCTCCTTCCTCTCTCGGCCACACTCTCTTCTCTCTCGCAACCCTCTCTCTCTCTCGCAACTCTCTCTCTCCCTTTGGCTTGGACGGAAAACCCCCCACCAGCCACTCTCTCTCATCCTTTTATTTCCCCTAAACTTAATCATTGCAGCTGCATGTGGCCGCCCAAGATGGCCAATAGGGGCAGCCACACCTTGCAAAGCCCCCATGCCACTTGGCAGCTCGCATGCAAGGCTTGTGGGCTTGGATTGGGCCGGCAAATGGGCTGGTCGACAGCCCTCCTTGGGCTCCAATGGGCCGGCCATCTTGGCCCATTAAAGTCCTCTCTTGGACCTAAGGCCCAAGCTTAATTAAATCCCTATTTCACTTTTAACAATTCACTTTTAAATTCTTTCTTTTATAGATTTCACGTCCTAAATTTCACATGGCCAAAATCTTGTAACATTTTACTTATAGGAATTAAATCTATAAGATGCATGGCCAAGCATAGGTTATTAATTTATCCTATAGTCCTAATTTCAAAATTCATAAACACAAGCACAATAACACATAGCCTTAAGAAAACACATAGACCATAGGTAACTTCCTTACCTAATTATAGGCTTTAATTTCTCTAGAGGATGACTTGAATTTTGGGATGCCACAACATCACCCTTCCTCGGATCATCAATTTCATCCCATACTTTACACTCGCACCCCATCCTAGCATCGCGAGAAAACCTCCGACATTCAGCCATTTAAGGCCACCGGGCATCCGGCCCCCCCACATTCCGCACCTCTCGCATCCCAACAGGCATCACGAGGCATCCCCTCGGGCAAAGACCTCCGAGGCTTCCGGCACCCAACCATTCCGGGCATCTTGATACTCCCAGGGCCATCCGGCCATGTATCTCTATACATTTCGGGCATCCGGCACCCCCCATCCCGAGCATCCTGATACTCCCAGGGCATTATCATCCGCCACAGACAGTTTCCTTTTATCATTATTCATGCTTACCAATTTAGGTCTCAACTCAGCATGGCACATGGCAAACAAAATCACTTTCATTCTTCGATCTATACATGCATCATCAGTCATCATCATGCAAGCAACATATGCAATCAATCATAAACATAAGATTTAGGGCACTCATACAATTTAGCATAGTCCATTTATCATGCCTTTTGAATTTATTTAAATTCCAGCTTGTACCATTTTCGAAAATAATTAAATTAAATACCCATATGATATTCAAAAATCACTAAATTAAGACATAATATAGACAAGACAATTAAGACATTGATTTCACGAAAAACACATGGCCAATAAAGTTCCACACAAAATATCATTCGGACAATTACAGCATGCAATTCTCGTATAAAACAGAATGTGTAGTTTTCGGATTAATTCAATTAAAATACCCGATCGACCTCCGAAAATTATGAAATTTTACCAGGTTCTAGCTAAGACACTAAAGTAGATTTTTCATGAAGACTTTTAACCCATATTAGTTTTAGATATTTTTCCATAGTTGTACGAATTTTCTGGTCCTCATACCGAAACGTCCAGTGTAGTCCTTTCCGAAATACCGAGTTTTTACCCACTTATTCTTCTTCGTTTCCTCTGAAATTTGGATATGTTTTACATAAAGAGGTCCCCTACAACTTTCATGAAGGTATCTAAGTCAAATTTTCAGATTATTGTCATCATATGAGTCCATGAAGTCTCGGGTGTCCTGTACCACGTCTCCAGATTTACCGTCTTCAAGAGTAAGTCGATTCACTAGGTTGTACTTGTTCATTTTACTTCAAATTTTAGTATGTTATATTTTAAGATGTTCTCTACATGTTCCATGAAGAAATCGAAGAGATATTCCTAGTAAAAATCAACATGCAACCACAAATCCACCGAAAGGTCAGTGAAATCGTTCCAGATCTGGTGTCTCCGTAGAATGAGATTTTGACCCTTTAAATCTCCATCATTTTGTACCAAATTTTAGTATGTTGTAGTTTAAGATGTTTTCTACAACTTTCATGAGAGATCAAAGTCAAAATCGAACTCAAAACATGCATGCAAGCGCTCACAAAGTTCTGACTCAAACGGTTCATGCGAAAACAGCATGCAACTCAAGAACAAAACACATTAGCTTCACTCCCATGCCTCCAAATGTCCTAGATTCCGACCATACATGCAAGACATTGGTGCAAAAGTAGAAAGTGGATTTCCAACTTGCCTCTAAACCAAGCTAGCGACGACCACACGGCGGCGAACGGGCGGCACACGGGCAGACGGACGGCGTGCAACGGCGACTCCTTCCTTTCCCTCTCGGCTTCTCCTCTCTCGGCCTCACTTTCCCTCTGTCTCGCACGGTTTCTCTCTCTCCCTCTCTCTCACTTGGCCGAATGGTTAACCGGCTATTCTCTCTCCTCTTCTTCCCTTTTATTTCCCCCAAACCTCATCATTTGCAATGATTAGCTTGCCTTTCAATTGGCCAATGCATGAGCTCCTCCTTGCCACTTGGCAAAGCCCATGCATGGGCCGGCCACTCTCCTTCTTGGGCCTCCTTTGGGCCGGCGACAGCCCCCCTCCATGGGCTTCTATTGGGCCGGCCATTCGGCCCACCAAAATCCCCCTTTTTGGGCCTAAGGCCCAATCCTAATTTAAATCCTAAATTCACCTTTAAACACTTTTAATTCTTTCTTTTATAGATTTTAAATTTTTAAATTCCTCATGGTCAAAGTCTTGTGACATTTTATTTATAGGAATTTAATCTATAAGGTGCATGGCCAAGCATATATTATTATCATTAATCTATCTAATTTAAAATCTCATAAACATAAGCACATAACACATAATCTTAAGAGAAAACTAATGGCTAAAGCATAAACCATAGGTAATTTCATTACCTAATTATAGGCTTTAATTTCTCTAGAGGATGTCTTGAATTTTTGGGATGCCACAATTCTCCCCTCCTTAGAGAATTTCGTCCTCGAAATTAGACATCACTCGTGCCTTCTTGAAACAAATAGAGGTACTTTTCCTTCATCCGATCTTCACTTTCCCATGTGGCTTCTTCCATATCATGATGTCGCCATAATACCTTAACCAATGGGATATTCTTAGTCCTAAGAATTTGTTCCTTTCGATCCAATATCTGTACAGGCTCTTCAATGTATCTCACTTTCTCATCCACTTTGATGGCTTCATGATCGAGTATGTGACTAGGATCCGGCTAGTACTTTCTCAACATCGATACATGAAACACATCTTGCAAATTTCCCAACTTAGGAGGTAGCGCTAAGCCATAAGCTACATCCCCTATCCTTTCAAGTATTTCAAAAGGTCCAACAAATCTAGGGCTTAACTTACCCTTCATCCCAAATCGAGATATCCCTTTCATTGGAGATACCTTAAGGAATACATGGTCTCCTACACTAAATTTCAAAGGCCTTCTACGCCTATCTGCGTAGTCTTTCTGTCTACTCTGAGCTGTTTTAAGTCTTTCTCTGATAATTTCAACAGCCTCAGTGGTAACTTGTACCAGTTCAGGTCCTGTCAATTTCTTCTCACCTACTTCATTCCAACAGACAGGAGTCCTACATCTCCTTCCATATAATGCTTCATAAGGAGCCATGTCTATACTTTTCTGAAAACTATTATTATAGGCAAACTCCACCAAATGCAATCTTTCATCCCAATTTCCTTTGAAATCAATTACACAAGCCCTTAACATATCCTCTAATATCTGGATTGCTCTTTCTGTTTGTCCATCTGTCTGGGGATGAAAAGCAGTACTAAACTGAAGCTTAGTTCCTAATGCAATTTGAAGACTTCGCCAAAAGTTCGAAGTAAATCTCGAATCCCGATCTGAGGTAATAGTCACTGGAACACCATGTAAGCGTACCACTTGACTTACATACATGTCCGCATACTATCCATTGGGTAGTCCATGCGAATTGCTAAGAAATGAGCCGATTTAGTCAAACGGTCCACTATAACCCAAATTGAGTCATGACTGCTTGACGTCCTTGGTAATCCTTGTATAAAGTCCATCGTTATATGCTCCCATTTCCATTCTAGAATGTCTAACGGTCTCAAGAGTCCTGCGGGTTTACGATGCTCCGCTTTTACTTGCTGACACGTCAAACATTGAGAAACGTGCTTAGCCGTATCTGCCTTCATACCATTCCACCAAAATTGCTGACGCAAATTCCTGTACATCTTTGTACTACCTGGATGGATACTATAATTACTCTTATGTGCCTCCGACATAATTTCCTTCTTTAATTCTTCATTGTCGGGAACACAAAGTCGTCCTTGACATCTTACTATTCCATCATCAGAGACTTGAAATTCCGGTATTTTTCTTAAAGATGCTGTGTCTTTTACTTTCAAAATCTCTGGGTCAGATTCTTGCATGATTTTAACTTTATGAATAATCTTCGGTTCAATCCTTAATGCACTAAGCATACTAGTAAGACAATCCATTTCCATTTTAAATTCTGAGTCTGCTACAGACTTTAACAATTCCCACTCTACCATCCTTAAACTAGCCATTTCCATAGCCGACTTACGACTAAGAGCATCCGCTACCCTATTCGCTTTCCCTGGATGATATCTTATCTCACAATCATAATCCTTTAACAACTCCATCCACCTCCTTTGTCTCATGTTCAACTCCTTTTGTGAGAACAGATATTTCAAGCTCTTATGATCCGTATAAATCTCAAACTTCTCCCCATACAAATAGTGTCTCCATATCTTCAAGGCAAACACTATAGCTGCTAGTTCTAAATCATGCGTTGGGTAATTCAGTTCATGGGGTTTTAATTGTTTAGATGCATATGCTATAACCTTGCCATGCTGCATCAAAACACATCCCAGTCCTTTGTGAGATGCATCACTATACACTGTGAAACCATCAGGTCCAGTAGGTATAGTCAAGATTGGAGCTGAGGTCAATTTCCTTTTAAGCTCCTGGAAACTCCTTTCACATTCCCCATTCCATTCAAATTTTACATTCTTTCGGGTCAACTTAGTTAAAGGTCCTGCCAGTCATGAAAATCCTTCAATGAACCTCCTATAATAACTAGCCAGTCCTAAGAAACTCCATATTTCAGTGGGTGTTGTTGGTCTCGGCCAATTTACTACAATTTCAACTTTTGCCGGGTCTACTGCAATTCCTTTTCCTGACACCACATGCCCTAAAAATATTATCTGGTCCAGCCAAAACTCACACTTACTAAACTTAGCATACAACTTATGCTCTCTCAGGGTCTGCAAAACTATCCTCAAATGTTGCTCATGCTCTTTAGGCCCTTTTGAATATACCAGAATATCATCAATAAAAACAATCACAAACTGGTCTAAATAAGGCTGAAATATTCTATTCATTAGATCCATAAATGCAACCGGCGCGTTAGTTAATCCAAATGGCATAACAAGGAACTCGTAGTGTCCATAACGAGTCCTGAACGCAGTCTTAGGAATGTCCTCCTTCTTAATTCTTAACCGATGGTATCCCGACCTCAAGTCAATCTTAGAGAAGACCGAACTTCCTGAGTTGGTCAAACAGGTCATCAATTCTAGGCAAAGGATACTTATTCTTAACGGTCACCTGGTTCAGCTGCCTATAGTCAATGCACAAGCGCATCGATCCATCTTTCTTTTTCACAAACAAGACCGGTGCACCCCAAGGTGAAGCACTTGGTCTAATGAATCCTTTGTCAAGCAACTCCTGTAGTTGCACTTTCAATTCCTTCAATTCGACTAAGGCCATCCTATATGGGGCTTTTGATATTGGTCCTGTTCTAGTCATTAATTCAATTTCAAACTCAATCTCTCGCTCTGGCGGCAATTCAGGAAATTCCTCAGGGAATACATCTTGGAATTCGTTAACTACACGAACTTCCTCAAGTTTTAGCTCCTCCCTTGTATAATCTCTAACTATGGCTAGGTTCCCTTGACATCCTTTGTCAAGTAACTTACAGGCTTCTACTGCCGAAATAAGTGCTACAGGAAGATGGGTCTGACCTCCTAAAAATTCACAACTAGACTGATCAGGTAAAACAAATTGGATCGCTCTTCTATAACAATCCATTCTAGCCCGATACTTACGAAGCCAGTCCATTCCTATAATAACATCAAAATCATACATGGCCATTACAACCAAGTCTATTTCCATATCCTTTCCTCCCATTGATATCTTACAATTTCCACACACCAACGTAGACAATACCATATCCTTTAAAGGCGTGGAAACATAAAGAGGCGTCTCAAGAGGCATAACTTCTATCTTATTCAGACGTCTATATCTTTCAGACACAAATGAATGCATTGCACCCGTATCAAACAATGCATATGCCTTTTCACCATTGATAAGGATCGTACCTGAGATAACATTCTTGGAAGCTTCCGCTTCCTCTTGGGTGACCGCATACACCCTTCCTTGTACTGGTGGCCTCTGAGGATTTCCTTGTAGGTTTGATCTAACAGCACTCTGATATCCCTGTCGCACCGAGCCAACACTCACTTGCGACCTCTCTTGTGGGCAACTCCTCCTAAGATGACCCACTTGTCCACAACCAAAACATTTTAGTCGTCCAGTGCAAAGTCCTTGGCCATGTCGCCCATTACACCTTTGACAAACACCAGGCTGATAGGGTGCTTTCCCTATATTCAGACCATTTCTTGCTCCCCCAAAATTTCCAAAATTACTCTTCTTCTTCACATTCCAGGTCTAACCATGACCAGAATAAGGTCTCTTACCCCTTCTCACATCATTAAAATTCAACGGTTTCTTAAACTCCGACTGTTCTCTTAACAGTTCCTGCTCCACTAACTGTGCCCTTTCATAAATCTCATTATAATCTCTTATGTTCAGTGGCACCAGTTGTTTCCTTATGTCAGTTCTCAGCCCTTTCAGAAACCTCTTAGCCTTTTCCTCCTGATCCTCAATCAATCTAGGAGCATATCTAGACAGTTTAGAAAATCTAGCCTCATACTGATCTACTGTCAGCTCCTTTTGTTCTAGCTCAACAAATTCTGTAATTTCCTATCCTTAGCACAGTCAGAAAAATGCTTCCTATTGAAAGCTCTCACAAACTCCTCCTAGTTAACATCAATACCTGGTGGAAAGATTATGTCCTTCGAAGCTCTCCACCAAAACTTTGCATTTTCCTCCAACTGGTACTCTGCTAAAACTATTTTCTCAGCATCAGTGCAGTCCAACAGCCGGAAAATTCGCTCCATTCCATCAATCCATTGCTTCGCCTCCTCAAGACTTCCCATTCCATTGAACTTAAGTGGCTTCAACTTCAGAAACTGCTCCACCAGTCCTTGAGTACGGCGTTCTGCTCCGGGCTGTTGCTGCGCCTGCCTTTCCATCAGATTTCCAATATTGGCTAATGCCTGTAGGATGTCTTCCATTTGGGGTTAAGCCCTTGCAGCAAAGGCTTCAGCCCTCAATGGATGAGCACTTCCAGCTCGCACCATGACTTTCCTGCAATTTCCAAGCATTGCCTCAGGAATAATCTGAGACTCACTGCCTCCATTCAAAGTAACTACTACTACTTCATAAGTAACATATACATGTTACTGGTACCTAAAGGCAATTTCAAATAAACTACTAGGGATCTATGAGTGAATACTCATCACCCGTTATTCAATTATTTCGTTTTACATCCTATGGTGTGCATTGTCATCATGTTCCTCAATTTCCAAATGAAGCTCCTTATCACTCCACCTATAACCATTCGCTCTGATACCAAAAAGGGTCGTTGTGGCACCCCGAACCCCTCTTAGGACGCCACAGGCACCAACGTTACTCCTTATTACATTTCTTCTTAGAAGAAGCGTCGTAATTCATAGACATTTTTTTTTTAAAAAAGTGGTCCCAACGCGACTCATTAGCGGAAGCAAAATAAAACATCACCATCTCACCCTCCATCAACCATGATACAAATACACACCACTAATCATCATAATTAAAAGACAGGCCATGACACTTTATTTACATATTTTCAAGATGGGTTTTCTTGGGTCGATACATCAAAAGAAAAGCCAGGACTCAGCCACACCCGGCCTAAAACCCCAAAAAGAAACTCTCGACCCACTACAACTCACGTGCACGAATCCCCATCACTAGTGTCGGCTAACTATCCCAAAAAGTTCCAGCTCCTACTCGTCATGCTCGGGCCCTCACACCCATCCCGGTGCATCAGGCAGTGGCGGCGGCAACATCCCACGCATCACACCGTTGCGACGAATGTGGACGGATATGAACTCCTGGACAATAGGGCCCCCAGCCAGGCCTACATCGTACATAACTAGACAGCGCACTCGAATATACTTCAATCCAGGAACAGAGGGACAGCCAAACTCCTCGCATTCGACCTCTACATCGGATGGTAGGCCGTAAAACACACCTCGCGTGACAGCAGGGAGCGGCATGCTGCTAATCTGAAATGTTGGTCCCTAAAGGGGTGAGTACAACCACTCAGCAAGTAAAGGCATCCAATAACCACTCAATGCATCATACATACCATTCATGCATCCATGCGTACTTACCTTGGAGCCACGCATATACCAATCATACATCATCATCACAATCATATCATATACACGTCATCATCATCATATCATATTATATATGCATATAATCATCATGCCATAGGTGATCATCATCATATCATATCATACATGCATATCATCATCATACCATAGGTGATCATCATCATATCATATCATACATGCATATCATCATCATGCCATAGGTGATCATCATCATATCATATCATACATGCATATCATCATCATGCCATAGGTGATCATCATCATATCACATCATATATGCATGATTCAATTTCCACTTTTAACTTTCAATTCGATCACCACATCACCCTTCCTCGGATCATCAATTTCATCCCATACTTTACACTCGCACCCCATCCTGGCATCGCGAGAAAAACCTCCGGCATTCAGCCATTTAAGGCCACCGGGCATCCAGCAGCCCCACATTCCGGGCCTCTCGCATCCCAACAGGCATCACGAGGCATCCCCTCGGGCAAAGACCTCCGAGGCTTCCGGCACCCAACCATTCCGAGCATCCTAATACTCCCAGGGCCATCCGGCCATGTATCTCTATACATTCCGGGCATCCGGCACCCCCCATCCCGAGCTTCTTGATACTCCCAGGGCATTATCATCCGCCACATACAGTTTCCTCTTTTATCATTATTCATGCTTACCAATTTAGGTCTCAACTCAGCATGGCACATGGTAAACAAAATCACTTTCATTCTTCGATCTATACATGCATCATCAATCATCATCATGCATGCAACAATGTGCAATCAATCATAAACATAAGATTTAGGGCACTCATACAATTTAGCATAGTCCATTTATCATGCCTTTTGAATTTATTTAAATTCCAGCTTGTACCATTTTCGAAAATAATTAAATTAAATACCCATATGATATTCAAAAATCACTAAATTAAGACATAATATAGACAAGACAATTAAGACATTGATTTCACGAAAAACACATGGCCAATAAAGTTCCACACAAAATATCATTCGGACAATTACAGCATGCAATTCTCGGATAAAACAGAATGTGTAGTTTTCGGATTAATTCAATTAAAATACCCGATCGACCTCCGAAAATTATGAACTTTTACCAGGTTCTAGCTAAGACACTAAAGTAGATTTTACATGAAGACTTCTAAGCCAAATTAGTTTTAGATATTTCTCCATAGTTGTACGAAGCTTCTGGTCCTCATACCGAAACGTCCAGTGTAGTCCTTTCCGAAATACCGAGTTTTTACCCACTTATTCTTCTTCGTTTCCTCTGAAATTTGGATATGTTCTACATCAAGAGGTCCCCTACAACTTTCATGAAGGGATATAAGTCAAATTTTCAGATTATAGTCATCATATGAGTCCATGAAGTCTCGGGTTTCCTGTACCACGTCTCCAGATTTACCGTCTTCAAGAGTAAGTCGATTCACTAGGTTGTACTTGTTCATTTTACTTCAAATTTGAGTATGTTATATTTTACGATGTTCTCTACATGTTCCATGAAGAAATCGAAGAGAGATTCCTAGTAAAAATCAACATGCAACCACAAATCCACCGAAAGGTCAGTGAAATCGTTCCAGATCTGGTGTCTCCGTAGGATGAGAGTTTGACCCCTCAAATCTCCATCATTTTGTACCAAATTTTAGTATGTTGTAATTTAAGATGTTAGCTACAACTTTCATGAGAGATCAAAGTCAAAATCGAACTCAAAACATGCATGCAAGCGCTCACAAAGTTCTGACTCAAACGGTTCATGCGAAAACAGCATGCAACTCAAGAACAAAACACATTAGCTTCACTCCCATGCCTCCAAATGTCCTAGATTCCGACCATACATGCAAGACATTGGTGCAAAAGTAGAAAGTGGATTTCCAACTTGCCTCTAAACCGAGCTAGCGACGACCACACGGCGGCGAACGGGCGGCACACGGGCGGACGGACGGCGTGCGACGGCGACTCCTTCCTTTCCCTCTCAGCTTCTCCTCTCTCGGCCTCACTCTCCCTCTCTCTCGCACGGTTTCTCTCTCTCCCTCTCTCTCACTTGGCCGAATGGTTAACCGACCATTCTCTCTCCTCTTCTTCCCTTTTATTTCAAACCTCATCATTTGCAATGATTAGCTTGCCTTTCAATTGGCCAATGCATGAGCTCCTCCTTGCCACTTGGCAAAGCCCATGCATGGTCCGGCCACTCTCCTTCTTGGGCCTCCTTTGGGCCGGCGACAGCCCCCGTCCATGGGCTTCTATTGGGCCGGCCATTCAGCCCACCAAAATCCCCCTTTTTGGGCCTAAGGTCCAATAATAATTTAAATCCTAAATTTCACCTTTAAACACTTTTAATTCTTTCTTTTATAGATTTTAAATTTTTAAATTCCTCATGGCCAAAGTCTTGTGACATTTTATTTATAGGAATTTAATCTATAAGGTGCATGGCCAAGCATAGATTATTATCATTAATCTATCTAATTTAAAATCTCATAAACATAAGCACATAACACATAATCTTAAGAGAAAACTAATAGCTAAAGCATAAACCATAGGTAATTTCATTACCTAATTATAGGCTTTAATTTCTCTAGAGGATGTCTTGAATTTTTGGGGTGCCACAGTAAATCTATCACCGAAACTTCATTTATTTCCCTTTTTCGCAGTAGTATCAATACGACCACAATCTCAGATTCAATGTACTGACTTCACTCCAACAACACAGGACGACGAATTCGTCAGCAGGCTCCTCCACAAGCTCTTATCGTTCCCCACCAAGGGCATCACAAGGATGGGCAAATACCTGCACGTCCTAGACGTTTTCAAGAACAGGAAGCTGATGGAGCCCGAGAAGAAGGACGAGGAGGTTACTTTCTTAGAATTCAGTCTGTCGTAAGAGATGCTATTGCAAGTATGCTAACCACCGTACTATGGGCACCTAACAGTACATCTTGGTCATCTCACCCCAGGAGGGATCCACTGAATCTAATGCTCCCAATGCACTGGATGCATGGTTCTAGATCAATCGACAATTTGATGATTAAATCTATCACCGCCATAGGAAGCTATATTTTGTTGAAGATACTGTTGTCGATGCCGATTGATCTTAATTGATTTTTTATTATAGGGAATATTTTATTTACATCTTTAGGATATTGTGTATATTTTTATTCCTTTGTTATTTAAACACTTTGTATTATAAATAGATTGTAATTACATACTGATCTCCAAGCTTTCTATTTTTTTAACATGGTATCAGAGCCTCCCGCCTTGGCCTAGCTTCCGCAACGCCTTTTTTTTTCTTTAGGGAGGAATCATGTCGAAGATTGAGGATTCAACTTTCGGCATTTCTAAGGGAAATCCACGCCTCTCAACAATCGAGAGGAGACGTCATCCTGCGCAAATGTACGAATCCATCAGAAAGTCAAACAGGTCTCGTGCAGCCTGTGTAGCCTAACACATGATTTAATCCTGGAAATCCCTTCACAGGACCATACATTCAGTGGGTACTTGTATCAATTTAGCCAAATCAAAGAGGTTGGACTCAGAATTCACCTCAAATCGACCCCAGAAGGATTGGTGGGTTGGAGGAATGCCCATCGCATATACCTGGAGCGGGTCCAGGATATGGGGCGAACCGGACCTTCCTGGTCGAGTGGTTCGGACCCTGGGTACGGGGTGAGCAATCCCTACCCAACCTACGGACCCAGATTTTTTCCTTTTGCAAGTCTTGTCGGATCGGCGACTGGCTGGAACCTAGAGACCCGTTGTACACCGCGATCGCCGATGGACCAGAGCCGCGTCTGATCTCCCAGCAGTTGTTGAGACTGGAGAATTACTTCCTGTGGTCTTGCAAACTCTGGCGAGCGCTCGTGACCAAAGACAAAGACGGTTTTTTAGACGGCACCGTCTCGATACCGTCCGACGAGCAGCTTGCACGACAATGGCGCAAATGCAACTGGCTTGTTCGGACCTGGATAGGAAATTGCCTCACGGCGGAGGTCGCCGCCGGGGTACCATCGACTGAAGATGCAAAAAAAATTTGGGAGAATTTACGAGAAATGTATGGTAAGCTAGATAGAGCGAAAATTTTCACGCTAACACAAGCTTTATAAGATCTCAAGTAGGGAAATTTATCGACCTCAGCAATCTACAATAAACTCTCTGCCCTATGGAACGAAATCAAAATGACAAAGGAGAAATTAGAGGGACCCGAGGCAACCTTAGCTCAATACCGAGCCATGAGAGATTGGGAGAAGGTTACACGATTCCTACTCGTGTTGAATGAGACCTACTTACCGTTTCATAGCAAGATCTTGGCCATGGATCCGGTCCCCCCGCTTGGCGCATATATCAGCTTGCGGTTCAAGAAGAATCCCAGAGGTTGGCGTCGTCCGAGTATGTGAAGACTGGCGACCGCATCGTTCTCGTGGCCAAGGCCTCGTCGGAGCAGCGACTCGTGTCCTCAAGGTCCGGCTATGGAGGTTTCTCGAAGAAAACAGGGACGCTAGGGTTACAGGAGGAAGAAGAAGAGGCTTTTTAACTATCTCAAATGGACGGCCAGGATTATTTCTGGAGATCGGATGGCTTGGGCAGCTCGCGAGGAATGAATGGTCGATATCCAATGTTCGGATATAATGGTGGAGGTTACTTCGCGCGATCAGACGGCTCACTTTTCGCCCTTGCAACGCCTCGATCTGACGGTCCATCAACGTTCATTTTAAAGCAATCCAACAGCCAAAATTTGGCCACATCCTCGAATAGAAATAATTCAAACAATTGGAAAGGTAAATTTTGTGATTATTGCAAAAAACCTTATCATACCAAAGAAAATTGTTGGAAATTGCATGGAAGACCAGGGGAGAAGAAGGAACGAGAATTTTCTGTAGCAACAAATGCTAAGGTGAATCAACCCATCAGCAATGACCAACTCCAACAAATCATGAGGACCTTAAGTCATATGGGAATTCAAGAAAAGATGCCTAGCTATGCAGGTATTTCTTATTGTTTGATGAGCAATATTTCGAGCAACGCATGGATTATTGATTCAGGTACCAGTGACCATATAGTCTGTGATGAATAGTTCTTTTCTAAATTAGAAAAATCCTTAAATCACACTTCCGTTCGCCTCCCAAATGGCAGTGATATTTCAGTAGATAAAATTGGGGATGTTGAACTAAGTCCTTCCATCACACTAAAAAATGTCCTCTTCATTTCAAAATTTCAGTTCAATCTCATTTCTGTATCTAAGATCTGTCAAGACAATCTCTGTCAGGTCATTTTTTATTCTAACATTTGTCTCTTTCAGGCCCCTTTGACTGGGACACTAATGGGCTTGGGTAGGAATTTCGAGGGACTTTATTTCTGGACGGCATTTCCAAAGAATTTTTCCTTCAATAAGAGCATCTTATGTAATGCCAATCATAATAAAACTATTTCTTTATCCCATCAGCGTCTAGGCCATAGCGCCGCTTTTCCTCATCCCAAGTGTCCTATATGCCCATTGGCTAAACAGTCTAGAATGTCTTTTCCACAAAGTACATCACGTGCTGCTAGAGCCTTCTCTCTATTGCACATGGACATCTGGGGCCCATATCACACCCCTCATCGTGATGGGTCACGCTTCATTCTCACTATCGTAGATGATCATACTCAAGCAACTTGGGTTTTTCTTATGCAATCTAAAGCCTCCTTTCACATCTCAAAAATTTTATTGTCCTGATCAAAAATCAGTTTAACAAATCCGTACAACGGGTTCGTACTGACAATGCACGAGAATTCTTTAATCATGAATGTTCTTCATTGTTCATTTCCAATGGCATTCTTCATGAAAGCTCCTATGTTTATACTCCTCAACAAAATGGGATTGTAGAAATGAAACACCGTCATTTGTTAGAAGTTGCTTGAGCTCTTAAGTATCAAGCTTCAATTCCTAAATTTTTTTGGGGAGACTGCGTGGTCACAGCAGCATACCTGATCAATAGAATGCCATCTCGAGTTTTGAGTGGAAAGACTCCATTCGAGTCATTGTTTGGAAAACGTCCCGACATTCGTCATCTTTGTGTTTTTGGATGTTTATGCTTTGTATCTACCATGGGCCCTCGGGACAAATTGGGTCCCCATGCCCTCTCTTGCATATTTATGGGATATCCTACCCTTCAAAAAGGATATTTGGTTCTTGATCCATCTACCGGAAGATTCTTCATCAGCAGAGATGTCACCTTTCATGAAGATGTTTTCCCTTTCAAGGATAGGCTACCATCATATCAGCATGAATATCCCCTGACATCTTCTCGTCCCTTTTTGCATGAAGACGATCCTCCACAAGGATCAATGATGATGCTTCCAAAAATAATTTCTCCTATAGCATCTTCAGATATCGATGCACATGTCACCTTGGATGGGGACAATGCAATTTCCAACCTTCCTTCATCAAGTATACCCGAAGGACCTAAATCTTCGCAAGCCAATATTCTGGCAGACGATACTTCTGCAGACTCACAAGTTGATGTTCCATTTGAACCAACTAATCTTCGGCGATCAAGACGCATAGTTCGACCACCAACATGGATAGCGGATTACGTTTGTTCGTCGTCAAAAAGTGTGGTACACAATATCCTATTTTCTCCTATGTCAGTTTTGCTAATCTCTCTCCTGAACATAGTGTTGTGTTAGTAGAATTTCTGCACAGCAGGAACCTTCCTCTTATGACGAGGCTGCCACGGATCCTTGTTGGCAACAAGCTATGAAAGATGAGTTACAAACTCTCATCGAGAATGAGACTAGGGATATTGTTCGCCTACCTCCCCATCGTCGACCCATAGGATGCAAATGGGTATACAAGATCAAATACAAAGCAGACGGATCCATTGAACGTTACAAGGCCAGATTGGTTGTAAAGGGATTCACACAGCAAGAAGGCTTTGACTATACAGAAAATTTATCTCCAGTTGCCAAAGAAGTCATTGTACGGTCCTTTCTTTCCATTGCCGCCATTCGTGACTGGCCTCTTCATCAAATGGACGTTCACAATGCCTTTTAACATGGAGATCTTGAAGAAGAGATTTATATGGATATTCCACTGGGATTTTGCAGACAGGGGGAGGGGAGTGTGTGCCGTCTTCGAAAATCCCTATATGGGCTCAAGCAGGCTTCTCGTCAACGGTATGCCAAGTTTACTAGTGCACTTACAACTGCAAAATTCCAGCAATCTAAGCACGACTATGCTTTATTCACATGGAAACAAGGTATGTCGTCAATCTATTTACTTATATATGTTGACGATATACTCATTATGGGAAATGATGCGCCTGCCATTGAGAGATTCAAGGAGTATCTGCATTCTACATTTCATACTAAGGATTTGGGATCTCCCAAATACTTCATTGGGATAGAAATTGCACAGTCAAATAAAGGCATTTGTCTTAGCCAACGGAAATTTGTCTTAGAAATTGTGTCAAATGCAGGTTTGTCGGGATCTAGGCCAGCTGCTATTCCAATCGATCTGAATATCAAGTTAACGACAGCTGAATATGATAAAGGGTTGTCACCTATAAACAAGGATCTTTTGCTTAAAGATCCTTATCATTATGAAAGACTTGTTGGAAAGCTTATTTATTTGACCATGACCAGGCTAGACATTTCTTATGCAGTTCAGATTCTTAGTCAGTTTATGCATGCTCCAAAACAGTCTCATATGAATGCGGCACTGAAAGTCATAAAATACTTGAAAGGGTGTCCTAGATTGGGAATATTGCTGTCTCGAGACAACAATATGGAGATGACAGCATATTGTGACACAGATTACACTACTTGCCCCATGAGTAGAAGATCAGTCACAGGATTCTGTATAAAATTAGGGGATTCTCTAATTTCGTGGAAGACAAAGAAACAATCAACGGTATCTTTATCATCCGCTAAGGCAGAATACCCAGCAATGACGATGACTAGTTGTGAGATAGTCTGGATAAGAGGCCTTCTTCAAGACCTTGGTGTACAAATAAAAGAGCCCATTGTCCTATTTTGTGATAATGATGCTGCACTTAAGCTTGCAAAGAACCCAATATTCCATGAAAGGACAAAGCATATAGAGGTTGATTGTCACTTCATTCGAGACAAGATCCAGAGTGGGGTGATTAGAACAGCAGAGCAACCGGCAGACATTTTTACCAAGGCCTTATGTCAAAGGCAACATTCGTATCTATTAAACAAGCTAGGCGTCTTCGATGTGTATAGATCGCCGAGCTTGAGGGGAAGTGTTGAAGATACTGTTGCCGATGCTAATTTATCTTAATTGATTTTTGATTATAGGGAATATTTTATGTACATCTTTAGGATATTGTGTATATTTTTATTCCTTTGTTATTTAGACACTTCGTATTATAAATAGATTGTGATTACATACTAAAAGGAATATAGAAAAGCAGTATACAATTCTCCCAAATTCCAAGCTTTCTATTTTTTTGACATATTTTCCCCCTTTTACTCAAGTAGTATCGATCCAACCATAATCTCAGATTCAATGTATTGACTTCACTGTAATAACACAAGATGACGAATCCGTCAACAGGTTCATCCTCAAGTTCTGCTTCCCAAGCAAGGGCATCACATGGATGGGCAAATGCCTGCACGTCCTAGACGTTGTCAGGAACAGCATGCTAATGAAGCTCAAGAAGAAGGACAAGGTGAAGAGGGAGGACAGTCGGCAGAGTATACAATTGGCCTCGGCCACCGAGCTCAGCGAGCATGGGATCAAGTTCAAGAGGAGCAAGACCGACAGCATCACGCACATTTCCTTTGCGGGTGGGGCCCTAACAGTTCTCGAGATCTACGTGGATGAAAACACCATGTCCTATTTCCTCAACCTCACGGCATTCGAGTACCTCCATGTCGGGACTGAAAACGAGGTCATGTCCTACATCTATTGCATGGACCAAATAATCAACAGCGGGCAGGATGTCGCGTTGCTTCGTGCCCAGGGTATCATCATGAATAATCTGGAGAGCGATGAGGCGGTAGCCAAGATGCTCAACTCGCTGGGCAAGGTTGTGACGATCAAACCCAGCCCCAGCCTCTGGGACGTGCTCAAGAAGGTCAACAAGTACCCCAATAAGCATTGGAACATGTGGAGGGCTAATCTCATCCACACCTACTTGAGGAATCCTTGGGTTGCATCGTCTCTCATCGATGCCGTCTTCCTCTTCGTGCTCACCATAATTCAGATTGTATATTCCATGCTCAGCTACTACAAATGAACACTTTGCCTCTCAGTACAACAATATACTGTCTTTTTTTTCCATTTTTTTTTGTTTTTCTCCTGATGATGGATGCTCGATCATCGTCTCTTGATCGGTTTGGGTTGTTATTGAGATAGCTAGTATAAGCACCTAGAGGGGGGTGAATAGGTGCACAAACAATTTATCGAGATACGGAAGCGATTCTTGGCAAACGATAGAAAGGAAATTCTTTCTTGATTAACAAAATGAAATACGATCAAGGTAAATAGAGTAAGGAAGAGAGAATTAAACACAGAATTTATAGTGGTTCGGCTTATTCCAAGCCTACGTCCACTCTTCCGCACTGACAGCCCACCGGCTGGATTTCACTATGATCAAAAGAGAAGTTACAGAACAGCTTTGCCTTGATTCCACAGTGTAGATGTTCTACCACACCTCCTCAAGGTTTCTCACAAATATAGACTATCTTTTGTATACAAGTATTCGCTCAAAGTAATTGTCTAAACAAAAAGGAGCTTCAGACTTTATAATTCTTCTATCGCGCACCCCTCGAACAACTAAGAACGTCTTCCTTATATACTCCTTTATGCCATCATACCCGTTGGCACTTACCAAAGGAATTCCTCCAATCTACCCATTGGACGGAATCAATTAGGAAGATTGTTCGAGCTATTAAAGGAACGTGTCGATAGCCCATCAATCATGTTCGCCCATACAATCAGGATCTCGGTTTCCATAAGTAAAACCTTCCAAGAATATTTAGGCAATTTTCGAATCTTCAATCATCGAATCAATCTCGATCAATCAAAGGATTCCGTTACGTCTTTTCCAGCCACGAGATCTTCTCCAGTTGATAAGGTTAAATCCTTGACGAAACATCCAGTTCTGGATAACCTTTCTTCAACGGATTAGAGACTGTCAATGAGGATAGACTTTGAGTCTTGAGTCTGGCTATCCGGAGGTCTTCAGACTTTAAGGGTGCGCATGGTTTCATTTCTGTTCCTTTTCTGTTCCAAGGAACAGAAACAAAAAAAAAGTGTTTCTGTTCCGGGGAACAGTTTCTGAACAAAAGAACGCGTTTGGTAAGTGTAAAAAAAAACTGTTCTTGGAATAAAAAAAGAACATAAACATGTTTGGTAACTACAGTCAATTTCTGTTCTTAGAATAGAAAAAGAACAGAAACACGTTTGGTAAACGACAAAACAATTTGTCTACAACAAGTACATAATAATGCTACATAAAGAATGCACCATGAAATTCAGCCAACACAAGGCAGCATTACCCTTGGTTATACCTTCTTACGATGCCGCACAACCATGCTGCACCCCGACTTCAGCTAAAATCTCCCTTGGTGGTGAAATCGTCCTTCAACGCCCTCGCCACGTGCTTCACCAGCCTGTCCATTCCACATCACCATGAGCAACAAAATAACAATTGAAGGAAACCACATCACCAGCCTATTCATTCAAAATCACCAGCCCCTGTCCACCTCGCTAGAGCTGCAGCAGCAGCTCGCTCGAGCAGCTCCAGCTGTTGCAGCAGCAGCTCGCTTGAGCAGCTCCAGCTGCTGCAGCGGCAGCTGCTGCTGCTCGAGCTGCCGGGAGTCGAGCTGCAGCTCGCTCGAAGCACTTTGCTCCAGCAGCTGCAACTCGAGCTCGCAGGCAGCTCGAGTTGCTGCGCCGAGCAGCTCCAGCTTTGCAGCAGCTGCTGCTCGAGCTGCTGCAGCTGCTGGAGTCGAGCTGCAGCTCGCTCGAGCTACTGCTCCAGCAGGCTGCAGCTCGCTGAGCTACTGCTCCAGCAGCTGCATCTCGAGGCTCGCAGCAGCTCGAGGCAGCAACTCGAGCGAGCGAAGGGGGAGGCAATGACGAGCCGCAGCTCGAGCAAGCGTTGCTCCCTTCGGCGCGGCAGATCTGGCCGAGCAACGCTCGCTCGAGGGACGGCTCGCCGCGCCGAAGGGGGAGCAGTGCCGACCGAAGAAGGAGCGCCGAAGGGGGAGCGACGCTGACCGGAGGAGGAGGGCCGAACGGAGAGCAACGCTGACCGGAAACGTACCTGGAGTCGCCGGAGTGAGGAGTCGCCGGAGAGTTAGCCGAGTGGGAGCCGCCGGAGAGATGGAAGACACGCCGGAAACGGAAGAACGAAGCTTCAACCGAGAGGAGCGACGACGAGCACACACGAAGAGTTCTTCTTCGCTTTGTTCCGAATTTGTTCTTTTGTTTCTTTCGTTTTTGTTCTTTTGTTCCGTCGAAGAAGTGTTTCTTTTCAAAAGAAACAACTTTTTTTTGTTTCTTTTTTCTGTTCCTATTTCGTTCCAGAAACAAAAAAACAAAAAAGGAACAAAAACGCAACCAAACGCGTTTTTCCTTTTTTGTTCCCTGAACACTTTCCGTACAGAAGTGTTCCGGAAACACTTTTTGGAGTGTTACCATGCACGCCCTAAATAGCAGAGTCTGCAAGTCTTTAGACTAGACTGATGGAAACGTTTTGTCAACTTCAAAACACTTCAAGAAGATTTCTCCAATAGTTATGAATGATTTTCCTCCTGCTTTCAGTCATGTTCATATCCCTCTTTCAATGTTTTGAATAATGGACATTTTTATTTAACATTATGAAATGATGATTCTCTTGTTTCATTCTCCTTCATGTTTGTCCAATTTGAATCGGGTAGGGTGAAGGATGATCGAGTTTTAGGCAGATGAAATCTACCTTTGCAATATTTCTTCTTGATTAAATTTGTTAAGTAGCAGTGAATTTAAGTGAGAAAACAAATATGGCCTTCAAAGTCATCTCTACTCCCCATTTGCTTCAAACATCCTAAAGGAACCAAGGTGTTTGATGTTGATACCTAAATTTTGGTTAAGTATTTATGATAAAAATTACATTAAAAAAAAAAAATTAGAGACCAACTGGACCTTAACAAAAAGGATTTTTGCACCACCTAGCTCTTAGTTTTATTTTACTATATTTTCGGATTTAAAAAAAAAAGAAAAATGTGAGGCCTACGCGGGTTGGGCCTTCGCGCCTAGCCCCTACTTTTTCCCTTTCGCGTGGGCTCGGGCCCATCTGGCCCCACTCCCCCTCACGGCCCGGCCCGGCCCTCTCGTTCATCTTATTCCTCCTACCTTCCTCGCGCTGCACACCACGCGCATAGACAAAGCAAGAGGGGCGAGAGGATGGCTATGCATGTGGAGCAGCGCGAGGACCGACGGGAGTCCCGAACGGATAGGCGGGCGCCTTCAATGTGGTAGAGGAGGCGGCCTAGCTAGAGTTGCCTCGACTAGTGGGACACCGGTTCGGCCGAGGGAGGACGGTCGGAGCGCCGAAGACCGACTATCGAGGAGCCACCACCGACTGGCCCCCCTTGGCTTATGAATAAGGCATAGCGCAGAGGCCAAAAAGACACACACAAAGAGAGACACAGAAGTAGCAAGCTCCGACCCCGCCGAGAATATTCTAGGGCGTCCCGAGTGAGTGAATCCGAGAGAGAGAGAGAGAGAGAGAGAGAGAGAGAGAGATTTGAGTTTGAGAGCTGTGAGCGAGGGTCGATGTGGCACCCCTCGACGGCCCCGATCCGATTTGAGTCGCCACAGTTTGCTTACCATTTACTTTCCTAATAACATGTCACTCTGATACCATTTCAATTGCAGCGGATCCATACAACCTAGGGGTTTACATTTTTTAGATCGGTCCCTTGCAGCAGATTAAATACGGAAGCACATCCAACAAACACCTTTCCCTATATTCAGAAAACGATGCACACCAACTAAACATTTATAGATAAAAGCCGTACACTTTTGTTTACATAATTTGATGGACGTCATTAGTCGATACATCAAATTGCCATAGTCTTTCTATACTTGGCTATATTTCAAAAGATGACCGACATTTCTTCCAACAGTCATACACTTAAAGTCCATCAATCAGTGTCAGCGTCCAAAAGCTCCTTCCCTTGCTATCCTCCTCCTCACGGTTATATCCAACCGTTCAAACCATCTACTAATCTGAAATGTTGGTCCCCAAAAGGGGTGAGTACAACTACTCAGCAGATAGGGAAATCCAATAACAACTCAATGCACCATGCATATCATCATACGATGCAGGCATTGCTTACCTTTGATGTCATGCGCATTCATGCATCATCATATTATACATATCATCATCATGGCATCTCATCACCATGCATATCATGTCATTATCATCATCATGCATATCATATCATTATCATCACATCATCATGCATATCATATCATAGGTGATCATCATATCACATCACATATCATTATCATCACATCATCATGCATATCATCATGCATATCATATCATGGGTGATCATCATATCACATCACATCATCATCATCATCATCATCATCATCATGCATTAATTTCCCTTTTTATCTTTAGATTTGATCACCGCATCACCCATTCTCAATTATCATCCCTTCGAGCAAAGACCTCCGACAAGGTTCCCAGCATTCAGCCTCCCAGGCCACCGGGCTTCCGGCCCCCTCCACATTCCGGGCATCTCGCATCTCAACTAGCATCACGAGGCATTCCCTTCGGGCAGAAACCTCCGACAGGGCTTCCGGCCTTTACCCTTCTAGCCAGGCATCCCGCACCCCAATCCTGGTGTCGCGAGGAACCTCCGGGCATGTATCCAAGATACAACCGGACATCCGGCCCCCCACATTCCGAGCATCCTGAATCTCCCAGGGAATTCCGACAATGCATCTTTGTACATTCCGGCCTCATCCTCCACCACAACCTCTTACTCACATATCATTTTCCACATTCACCATCCTTTTTAATCTCATTATTACATGGCATATGATTCACACATGCATCACAATTTATGATCATACATACACCAATGTCATATAACAATGCATAATAAATTCAATGGAATTCATGGCCAATAAAATAATCCCTTTTTATTTTTTTTATTATTTTATTATTTTATTATTATATTAATTTAATATCTATGATTTTCCCAAAATCATAATATTCAAATAATCATTAAACAAACCAATAGGATGACAATTTCATACGAAATTCATGGCCAAATTGAATTTCACATCATTTCACAATTTCCACAAAATAGCACATGATATTCGGATAATAACCAGAATGCACAGTTTCCAAATAAATTCGATTAAAATACTCATATGGCCTCTAAAAATTACGAACTTTTACAGGGTGATATCCAAGAAATTTTCGTACAAGTTTCATGAAGAACTCCAAGCCATATTCTTTTTGGATTATTTTACACGACCTCACGAAGCTTCTGGAACCACTACCGCATCGTCCAGAATACACATCTCCGAAATATTAAGATTTCACCCATCTATTCTCTTTAGTTTCCTCTGAAATTTTAGTATGTTATGTACCAAGGTGTCCTTTACAAGTTTCATGAAGAGATCTAGGTCAAATAACCAAATTATAGTCATCATCTATGTCCATGAAGTCTCGGGTATCTCGGAATACAACACCAGAATCATCGTCTCCAAGATCTAGCCGATTTACTAGGCTATACTTGTTCATTTCACTTCAAATTTGAGTATGTTGTAGTTTAAGATGTTACCTACAATGTTAATGAAGACATCGAAGTGAGATTCTCAACAAAAGCTAACATGCAACCATGAATCTAGCAAGAGGTCAGTAAAAACTCTCCAGATCTGAGGTCTCCGTATAACAAGACTTTAACCCCTCAAATATCCATAATGTTTCACGAAATTTCAGTATGTTATACTAAAAGATGTTAGCTACAAGTTTCATGAAGACATCGAAGCCAAAATCGGACTCCAAACACACATGCAAGCTCAAACAAGTTACTGACTCCTACAAACCGAGCAAGAACAGTCACACGGCTTGAGAACGAGCCAACCTTACCTCGGTTTTTCGCACTTGAAGCACCTAAAATCTAACATGCAACCGACAATACAAACATGCAAGAGAAGTTAAAGGACTCCACTTGCCTCTAGACCGAAGAAAACGACGGTACACGGCGGATGGACGGCGACGGCTCCTTCCTCTCTCGGCCACACTCTCTTCTCTCTCTCGCAACCCTCTCTCTCTCTCGCAACTCTCTCTCCCCTTTGGCTTGGACGGAAAACCCCCACCAGCCACTCTCTCTCATCCTTTTATTTCCCCTAAACTTAATCATTGCAGCTGCATGTGGCCGCCCAAGATGGCCAATAGGGGCAGCCACACCTTGCAAAGCCTCCATGCCACTTGGCAGCTCGCATGCAAGGCTTGTGGGCTTGGATTGGGCCGGCAAATGGGCTGGTCGACAGCCCCTCCTTGGGCTCCAATGGGCCGGCCATCTTGGCCCATTAAAAGTCCTCTCTTGGACCTAAGGCCCAGGCTTAATTAAATCCCTATTTCACTTTTAACAATTCACTTTTAAATTCTTTCTTTTATAGATTTCACGTCCTAAATTTCACATGGCCAAAATCTTGTAACATTTTACTTATAGGAATTAAATCTATAAGATGCATGGCCAAGCATAGGTTATTAATTTATCCTATAGTCCTAATTTCAAAATTCATAAACACAAGCACAATAACACATAGCCTTAAGAAAACACATAGACCATAGGTAATTTCATTACCTAATTATAGGCTTTAATTTCTCTAGAGGATGACTTGAATTTTGGGATGCCACAGTCGAGGGCAAGATCTGAACTGTAAAAGAGGGAAGAGAGATTTGAGGGGGGTGGGGGAAAAAGTCTAGATCCGAGGGAGAGTGTCACGACCTGAATCTCAGGCACATGCACATCCCTTAATGGTTGATTTAAAATTTGCAACATCCCAGGAATTGTTGCCAACCCATTCATTATTTTGCACATGCGGAAACGTAAAACAATCTCCATACAACAAAACAGTGGGATAGAAACGTAGGATATTATTTTTCACAAGCCACACCTACAACATCACAGTACTTATATATATATATATATATACCAGTTTAACACCCCAAGGTCTGATACAAAAAGTGAGGCTGTTCGATTACCTACTAACTACGCTTCTATCTATAAGACTGGGTTTACTACTACACTACCATACTTCTCGATTTCTCAGGGGTGAACTGTCACCCTACATCCAGTCTTGATGGAAAACCCGTCATCACTTGGAAGGAAATAGCGAGAGTCTTATTCCTCCTTTACTGCGACCGACTGTACACGACCTGGCCTTCCTCCATTTAGAGACCTGAAAAATTTTAGCCCACGACAGGGTGAGATCACATCTCAGCGAGTAAATCCCCTAAATCCATATTAGGAGAAGGGTACACTCAACATGCAATCTAATCGCCTTTCTCACACTTTCTTAATACTAGTACTTTCTTGCATGTTAGTGTCAATTAAATTATGCATAAGATATCGAGATCATATATCATCAGAATACTTTTAACACATACATATGTAAGGACATAAATGTCACATACTTACACGAGCCCCCAATTACCAGACTAAACCGTTATGGCACGTCCCATACCGCACCACACAATTCCGTCTTTTAATTAGGTCCCTCACTTTCACCCATTCATGCGTCACAAATGATTTCAATGCTCAGATAACAGTCTTCCAGCATAACCGAGCATTTCATGTGTCACAAATGATTTCAATGCTCAGATAACCGGGCATTTCATGTGTCACACAAATGATTTCAATGCTCAGATAACAGTCTTCCGGCATAACCGGGCATCACCTCGCACCGTCGAGTGCGGCATCGTCTACCTCTAGATGGCATTCCATATAGGAGCATCGGTCCAGCCTCCACTACGACCGGCATCCGTTGACTTGGGGCATTCCCGAAGGAGCATCGCCCGACCCCAAAGGCTCGTAGTGGAATCTCATACCGTGAATGCATATGATCAATGTCACACTTCAATAATCAGTTACACATAGCATTCACAGTCTCAATTAAGCAATTTCATAGCAAGAATACTTCAAAACAAGCATACTCTTTTACTAACCCGAATTGACAGAAAACAGTCCAATTACGCTCTTCCGAATTCGAAGTCAGAAACCCACTCGTATGAGCCCGAAAAATTCTCAAATTTGGACACGTCCTAGAAAACACATAAAAAAACATTTTTCATGAAAACACCGAGATCCAGATCCCTCTGGATTCGGCCCAGAAATTCTCTCTATCCAGCACAAAAATCGGGTCAAGTTCCAGAGAGCCTAACTCATCAAAATCAATTCGTTTTTGGGTCAAAATCTGGTCCATTTGATTTGAAATTCGAGTATGATAAACTATAAGTTGTAACGAACAACTTTCATGAAGAAACCGATTGGAAATTCGACCTCTAAAGGTCAGTAACAGCCCTCAGAATCATAACAGGTCACGGGTTACAAAATTGTCCGAATTACTGTTCCGAGGATGACGTCATTAAAATCGTCATCTTTTTAATTTCTAAAAATTATAAGAAAAATATATATTAATATTTAAGATGTCTAAAACTGTTTCTTCATAATAAAATTCCTTCAAAATTGCAACACACAGTTGTCTACGAAATTAGCAAAATACACACATCCTGGAAACTGTTTCAGAAATCAGCTACTGTTCTAGTCCGAATCTTCCTCCACGACATTTGTCTTGCTCTCTAAACCCTATCTAAGCTTTTCTATGGCCATCATAACATTCCTAACCAACATCTATCCATATATAACATCATCTACATCTTTCTAACTTGTACGAATTCCTAATAGAGGTACTCAACCCCTAGTCCAGATTTACAAGACAGCTCACTACCGAAACTAATGGCGATCTTCACTTGTGGCCGGACGGCAACACAAGGACAGCCCTAGAGGTTTTTGACGATGATTTGGACCCGGCACAACGGCTGGAGGTGTCATTGAGCGACCACCACAGCAGCACACAAAGTCCCGAATTTTCTTGAGAAGGGAGGAACGCTCGAGACCTTGCTGTTCGGTCACTGCTTTGTCGTCCAAGGGGGAGCAAGAATGGCCGAATAAACTAACTTAAATAAGAAGACAAGACTTTTTATGGCTATGAAAGGGAAAGGAAATTGTTGTAAGGCTGGATAAGGGAAAGAGAGAGACAGGTGCATGGCAGCAGGGGAGAAGAAATAAGTGCGGAAGAAAAAGAAAAGAGGGTAAAACAGAAGACTAAGACCCTTCGGCTGAGAGAAAAGAAAGGAAAGAAAAATAAAGAACAAGAAAGAAAAGGGAAAAGTAAAAGGAAAGCAGCACATTTGCTGCTGCACTTCGGTTTCCTACGACAAGAAGAGAGGAGGGAAGGTGGGGAGTAAACGCCTGGAAGTTACTCAGCATTTACCTTATGCTTTTGGCCCCAAATTCCATGGAAAATTGGCTCTCCATTACTACCTTAGGTCCTACTATCTTTTCCAAGTCCATCTCCTTTAAATACCAAGGAAATTGAGGTGAAATTGTAGGAGAGAGGGATTCCTACGAATTTCCTTTTGAGGGGACTTCTCTTCTTTCTTATTTACCAAATTAACACTTAAGTTAATTGGGTCAAGTCCCCTAGTAGTCACTTATAAATCCTCATTTAAACTTCTATAACTCTTTCTCAAATTATTTCATAATAAATGCCCAAAACCTATTTAAAAAATGGCATTTCCTTTTTATTCTTTTGGTTTGTTACTCTTGTCCCTTTTCCGTTAACAATTCTCATCGTCCATAAATTTTGAAAAGATGCAACAACATTCCCCAGGATTAATTGTGACACGTGACAATTCTTAATTTCCGTAATCGACATCATTTACTCGGTTAATTTCAGTCAAATGTGATTTTAGCGCAACCTAAATTATCGGTTAGTTTTTAGGAATTTTCGGTGTAACTGACCCGTGGTCGATTATTCCCGAGCCACAATGTACATCTTCGACGCATTGACGACTCTCGATTATCGTGAAAAATCTCGAGATTTCAATTACGAGCACAGGGTACCAAAACAACAGAAAAATCGGTTTAGTACCAATTGACAAGAAATTTGTAATTAGTTGGAATCACCCAAGCCTAATTTTATCTCTATCGAATCGACCTATTTCCGATTTCTGATAGATTTTCGACTGTGCCGAACTGATCCTTGTAGACTAACACGGTCGAGCAGTCGATTTCTAATCGAATTCTCAAGTCTGTTGCATCAAAATCCTTTAATAACTTTCCCGATTAGTCAAGTTATCTCATGAGTGATCAGCTCAGAGAATAGCGCTATAAAAACGTCGATGAAAAGCCCGATTTATTTAATTGAAAACAGAAGCGGAAAATCAGACTGTCACAGAGAGAGAGGGTCGTGAGGACCCGGCTTCGCCATCGCACGTAGCGCTGGCTGCTTGGCCCACTACCACCGATGTGCAACCACTGATGATAAGGCCTGCTCTCGTCGCTCCCACCGCCTCGTGCACCTATAGCCGTTGTCTTTCTGTCCCACGACGACCCAGCCGCCCACTGGGCTCAACCGCCTGCATCGTCGAACCTGCCGTCGCCTCTTTTGTCGATCCACCGCCCGGTGACTTCCCAGCCGCCTCCATCGGTGCCGTAGAGAGACAGAGGAGTGAGGCGCGAGTCGGGTCAGAGCCGGGTTGGGCGCGGGTCCATAATCGGGTAGGGCTTTCGCTGCTAGGAGGGAGAAATAGGCTAGGCTTGTGTTTTTTACTTTGTTTTGGGTCTCGGCCAAATTCGCGAGCCAGGCCTCGCCTTTCATTTCCTTTGTGGCTGAAGAGCACAATTAGGCTGGGCCCATTCGCGGAAACTAGCCCAGCCAAAGGTCTGTGCCACGCACTCGGGCCAAGTTCGACCGGGTCGGACACGGAGTTTCGACTCGGATCCGTTTTAAGAATATAATATATTATTTTTTTAATATTAAAAAATATTTTAATAAAAAAATAGAAAAATAAAAAAATGATTTACACTTTAAAAAAAATGGAAAAAACTAAAAATATTTTATATTTTCCCAAAAAATCAGAAAAAAAATAATCTTCAAAAAAAAATAAAGCTTAAAAATAGCCTTTGAGTGGTTTTTTTATTAAAATATGTGAAAATACTTAACAAAAAAAAAAAATAAAAATCGTGTTTAAATTTTTGGAAGCAAATATTGTCTAATTCCAATTGCACCCTTATGATACATAGATTTCTATTTCCTTAATCTTATTAGGAATTGAATCATAAAATTTATAATTGGTATAAAATGATGCATAAATGCTTTACTTGATATTTAAATAAGATGAGGTACCGGTAGAACATTAAGGATTAACTAATATAATCAAGTCTCTAACCCCAGTTTCTTTGATTGCGCTAAAGTGAAGTATATCGCACAATATTTCACTTGAGTTTCTAATCGACCCACCTCAAATCGATTAATAGCAATTTTATAATGAAATTGACTTGCAAGTTAAAAACTTGAATAATAAGTCATGAATTGGTGGGTTTGGGAGAGCCCGCACTAAGCCCTATGCTTAGCGAGCCATTAACCTCCGCCCTCGCCAGCGCATAATAGGGCGCTGAAGAGGGAGGTCACAACATTATATTGTTGATCTCAATGTATAATTTGTTGAAATGATTTCCATTATATTAAAGATATCACAAAGCATTACACTTTATAAGGAAACATACAATAATATAAATAATAAAGCTGTAAATCCCTTGATTTTAATATATTCGAGAATTTGCTTGTGATTTTCATTGACATTTTCATATTCTTCTCTCTTGATTGATAAATCAATGCCTTAACTCCCCTACAAATTGGGAATGGGACAATCCCAAATTCTCAATTTGCAACGTAAGTTTCCAAATGCTTTTTTGGAATAATAGCTCCGTGAAGCGATTAACAATTCGATGCACAAACAGAACATACTTAGTCACAAGAGTTCCACGAGCCACTTTTTCTCACACATAATGATAATCTAATTTGGTATGTTTAGTTCTTGCATATATTAACATATGAATTGCATTGATATTATCACAATATAATATTGATGGACTTAAGAGATGAATACCTAAATCTTTTAAAAGGAAACATATCCAAACACTCTCGGCTATTGTCAACCAATTGCGCGATACTCTATATTGGCACTAAATCGAGCAATCGTTCATTGCTTCTTAGCACTTCATAATATACAGTTACTACAGGTACAAAATATCATAGTCAATCGTCAAGTCAAGTAGCAATTTGCCCAACCTTCATCACAAAAGGCAACAACTTTATAGAAAGATTTTCATTTCTCAATTTACTGTGCCACTAACATAGCGTAAAATGTGCTTCACAATTTGAAAATGAGTCACAGTAGGCCAATGCGTGAATTGAGATATAAAATTCACCGCACATGAGATATCTAGATGTGTGATGGTGAGATATTAAAGAGTTCTGACAATACTTTGATATAACGTGGGATCCGAAAATAATTTTGCATTTGAGAGAATGAGTGTGAGTGGCTATAGGCGTGGATCTTGGCTTGCAAACATCCATTTGAGCACATTCAAGAATTGACAAAGCATATGTGGTTGGCACAAATAAAGACTATCAAATAATATTCTAACCTCCACAACCAAAAAGTAATAGAATGGCTCTATATCCTTTATTGTAAATTCACTACTCAATGAAGAAATAAATCCATCAAGCAAGTTTGGATCATTACTAATGACAATCATATCATCCACGAATAGAAGTAAAGCTAGAATGCCATGATCTGATTTTTGAATGAACAACAAAGGATCTACAATACTGCAAAAGAAACCAAATCCTAAAAGAAACAAGCTAAAATGATCAAACCATGCTTTTGATGCTTGCTTGATTCCACACAAAGCTCTCTCAGGTTTGCAAACATAATACAGGTTTTTTGGTTCTCAAAACAAGGCGGCTGCTCCATATAAATAGATTCTGACAGAAATAGATATCTATATTAAAAATATAAATATAAATTGACCAAAAAATATTAAAAATGAAAAACAACAAATGGGGAGTAGATTAAAAAGGAAAAATCAAAGCCCACTTACATCAATCGTACACTCTCACTCCTCTCCCTCCTATACATCCGAAAAGACCCTCTTTTCACCTAATTTATAGATATGTGAAACAAATTTTTCATTGGACCCTCAGAATATGTATCCACGGGGAAAAAAAATGTTGATATACTGACAATGCTAATTTATAATAATTTTTTTAATATAACTAAGTACGATGTCTTACATAATGGGATGAGATGCCCATACTTTTTATGTTTCTACATTGAGTTATGCAATATCAAGTTTGCAGACTTTAAGCATCAATTTGATTTGAAATCCCTGTGTTTGTCATGTTTGGTGCATGAGGACCTATAAACTGCATAATGACTCGTCTGCAGTCTCATACTCTGTTCAATGGATGTTAAGGCTATTGTTAAACTTGGATTACGGTCTTTGCCTATTTTGTCTAATTGTAACATCGGTAATGCACACAGATCTGTCTGTACAATGTAGGGATTTTGATATTTATTCTAGACATTCCATTACCATTAACACACCCCTCATTATATGCAAGGCAATCCCTTCATCGTCTCATGCCGACTCTTAAAGTCTGTAGTTGTTTCGGAATCATTTTCGACAGACAAGAGGACAAAGGGTCTCCTTCTGTCTCGCCCCATCGTTGCTGTTGAAAAACATACCAAGAAACATATATCTGGGACCAAAATCAGTCTCTACACAGATTCAAGAATCTGGAGAAAGCAGGAACGGGACACGCGGGTAGAATACCATTCTTTGTATGGATGAGATTAGGGACATGAGGCAAGTTGGGCTCGGATTCGAGACACTAGCATCATACACCGGATGTATCTTTGGCCGTCAAACTAGTTATCTAAGAGGTGGAAAAATTCACGAGCTCACAAGTCAAAACACAACCAGCCTACATAGCCCCCAAGGATGCCAGGAGACTCGCGGAAAAAACCTGTCCCTAAGAACCACGAAAAGCCTTCAGTCTGTTATTAGCAGTACGTTATTAAGGAAAGAAACAGCACACGCTGCACAATCGAATCAAAGCAAATATGGCAAGTTTTTCACCTCCCCAACATCATTTGGTTGGGAAATCACATGCCCCAATATCAGATCAAATTATCATCAACAGGTTCAACAACCTTTCCTAATGTCAAAGAGCTTCAAAATCCGTAGATTGAAAATATAAGCAGCCTGGTCAACTTGAAGGGATCCACATAACATGCAAGTTTATTGATACGCATACTTGATTTCGTGAAGGAACTCATGGTAAAACTTCCCGGAACTTCACTCATCAGATTCTATGCGACGTCCTATATGTAAATAAAGAAAGAAAAATTCACCTCCAGAGAGTAGTGGCTTGAGCACGGTCACAGAGTACATGGCGTTCGGCCCTACAAGGTCAATTTTTTCCCTCAAATTGGGTAACATTAGAAACTCAGAGCACTCGCAATCCACAACCTTCACCAAAAGAAGATTGGATTGTAAAGCAATGTTATACAAGTTAGCCAACCATAGGTCTCTCTGCTGTTAAGTTTTGACTGGCAGCTGACTAGGTCGGAGAGCAAGGCCAAAGGATGTATTAGAAAGTAAACCAAAATTCCCGGAAGTGAGTCCAAGAGGAGGAGTTTCTTACAACATCACAAATGCGGAGAGCTCACTCGTCCATATCCTCTTCTCCGCCGGCTTCCGCCTCTTCATCCTCCTTCCTAAGCTGACCCCATACATTACACTCCATTATATCGGAAGGACGGATGGAGGCAGAGGGGCCATTGTCCCGCCGCAGTTTTTCCTGTTGCACATATACCTAATGAGGAAATACGCATGGGGGAAGTCGGTCTCTTTATCCTCTGCAATACCCACCTCCCACCTGCTCATTTGTTCATCGGCATCCTCATCCATCCCTTCATCGTCACCATTGTCGTCTTCGCTGCTATCATGGTTCTCATTCTGGTCATCGGACCAATTGGCCTCGACCTTGCGCCGATCTAGCCAAATTCAAGCTCACCGAGCCTTGTTGACCTCTTGCGAAGGTTCAGCTAATTGGAATCTGGCAAGCTCAACCTTGCCTGTAGCAGGCGATCGGCCGAAAGAGAAGCAAAAAGAAAAAGAAAAAGAAAAAGAAAAAGTAATTAAAATTTTCAATTTAAAAATATAAAAATAAAAATAAAAATAAAACATTATTAAAAGGAGTGCACTGAGGTCCATATGAAACGGTGGAAAATGTTTTCTAGACCATTTTCATATTTTAGTCAAACACAAAAATATTGTTATTCTTCTAGAAAAATAACTTCTTAAAAAACACTTTTAGATATGTCAAAAAAAATTATATTTTAAGTTTATTTTTGGATTTCAGCCGAATAGAGCCAATGTAACATTGACTCAATCTATTACAATAAGTAGGTAATCACTTCTTCATTTGGACAACATTTAAATGGTCTCACGATCACAACTCATGAGTGGTAGATACACTAAAAATAGATAAATCCACAATGCATTTGACTCGTGCTCCTAAATTTTATCTCTCTTTTTTCCCCCTTCTTGCACACGATATGTGTGCCCTAATGCTAATGAATTTACTTTATATCTTTTACACCCCAGCTTCGCAAAGATTCTTCTCAGAGCAAAAGTAGTGTGCCTTTAATCAGTTCTTTTTTTAATCGGTCTTTGAGCGAGAAAGGAATGTGCCCCTATTGACTTATTTGGGACTAAAACTGAATGTGTTGCCCGCAGGAAAGGGACCCGGAACGAGGTCATCAATATGCATAATTAGGGCTTAACCAATTCATCAAAATGACGTATTAATCTGATCAGGTGATGGAATTAGTCACTTTCGGATTTAATCGTCCTTGCAATATATTTGAGTTTAGAGTTTACTAATTCTTGCAGTTATATAGAATCCAAGTGCTTCTCGATTGGTGCTCATAAGCAATTATGATGGACTCGAGCTCTTCTCGACTGGAGCTCATAAATGCTTGCAACCGATTTTGTATGAAACAAGTGGAAGTATTTGAGTTTCACATAAGATGGTTACAATCCGTCTTATGTGCCATCTGAAGTTAATTAATAAGAAGTTATATGATTGTCATGAGCTAACCGTACACACATAATATTATTACATCACTATACATGCGATGTATGCATAAAAAAAAATGCATTGAATACTAAATATGAGACTCAAGTAAAAGATCTGGAATATCTCAAATATATAATATAACAAATTACAACAAAAAGAAGTACTATTTTAAATCCAGCGTGACATCAATTATGCAAAGCCATTGTCCAAATTGTCATTACATGTATTCAAAATCCATAGGAGCCCTTCGACTTAGGGAGAAACTCGGGCGTCGCGCGCGTGAAATTCAATTCCAATCCTCGTGCGCAAAAAGTGAGCCACACGTACATGGCTTATCCCGTGATGGCCCAGAGTCCAACCCCACGCCCGCCACCCCCCTCCCCCTCCCCACCCCCCGGGGCGAAGTCGTCGACCCCGAGTCAATGTAAAGCAAGACCTTCAAAAACCTCATTCCTCCTTCCCAACCCGAGCTCTTCCAATCCTCGATCATCGTCCTTGCCGTGTCAAATTCGGTTCCGATCGGCGAGTGTGGCCTGGTTGGTCTACAGCTCTGCGTCTCCAATGATTTGAGCTCCGGGCTTGAGGGCGTCAGCATTGTCGAGGCCTCAGGTCACGATCACTCTCGGTCGTTCTGGTCAGGTATGTGCCGCTTTAGCTCCTTGGCGTCCTCGTGTGAGATCTTTGGATCAACTGACGTTTGTTTCAGCTAGACTCATTGGCTCATTGGTTCGCAGATTCCGCGGTAGCTTAAGTTTCATTGTTCGGGCCTGTATCGACTGCAATGATATGGTTTTGTTCGATCGGTTATGATTAGGCGTAAGGTTGATACGTGCTCTGCTTTTCTGGAGAAATATGTTTGATTCCGTGATCAGTCGAACCCCAAGGGAGGCTCTACTGTCGGATAACTGAGCTTGTTCTTTGCATTTTTAGCAGCGGTTCCATCACCTGGCCGTGGGATTGGGCCTGTCACAGTCGAACAGAAACTTGTGGAACCTGTGAAACTTGCGGAACTATGCCTCCTATGGAACTGGACGAGTCCGACTCGACTGCCCCACTTGACGAGAGCCTCCAATTCATGCCCTCCGATGACGAGGAGAAACGGTACTGGAAGATGCGGTCCATCTACAGGGTCCCTGCACGTTTCATCGCCCTCAACCGCGAGGCCTACCAGCCACTAGTTGTCTCCTTCAGCCCCTACCACCACGGCGAGGCCCACCTCCTCCCCATGGAGGAACACAAGTGCCGCACGGGCCGCCACTTGCTCAAGTGGTCCAGGAAGCCCTACGAGCACTTCTTCGAGTCCTTGAGGGAGGTGGCAAGGGACCTTGAGGAGAGCTACGATGCACTGGACTCAAAGTGGAAGGCAGGCAGCGGCGAGGGTGTGGCACGCCAGTTCCTAGAGTTGATGATCACTGACGGCTGCTTCATGCTCGAGATCCTGAGGTTCGCAGCCAACGAGGTGTACGACTACGCACCCAACGACCCCATCTTCAGCGAGCACGGGATGCTCCAGTTAAGTCTGCATTTGGCAGGATATGCTGATCCTGGAGAATCAGCTTCCGATGCTGGTGCTGGATCGGCTGGTCCCTGTCGAGAGTGACGGCAAGCAGGTTACTATCTTAGATTTCGGTTGGTCGTAAGATGAGAAAATATTGCAAGTACGCCAACCACCATATTATGTGCACCTAACAGTACATCTTTGTGATCTCACATGAACCCTATGATGGATCCACCGAATCTAATCCTCCAAATGCATTGATTGCACAGTTCACGATCAACCGACAATTTGATTAGTAAATCTATCGTGGAATCTTCATTTTTTTTGCCTTTTACACAAGTAGCATCAATACGACCACAATCTCAGGTTCAATGTACTGACTTCACTCCAACAACACAGGACAGCAATTACGTCAACAGGCTCATCCTAAATTTGCGCTTGTCCAGCAAGGGCATCACAAGGATGGGCAAATGCCTGCACGTCCTGGACGTTTTCAGGAACATCATGCTGATGGAGCACAAGAAGAAGGACAAGGAGGTTACTTTCTTAGACTTTAGTCCGTTGTAAGAGTTGCTATTGCAAGTATGCTGACCGCCGTAGGCACCTAACAGTACATCTTGGTCATCTCACCCTAACGAGGGATCCACTGAATCTAATGCTCCAAATGCACTGGATGCACGGTTCTGTTGAAATTTACTCAAATAAACTCAGAGAAGAAAACACACAAGAGAGTTGCACACACAAGAGAGTTGCTGCAGTAACTCTCGTCACAATATTCAATAGAACAAAGCCTATAAAATAGGCAGAACATACAAACTACTTTGCAGGAAAATAGCTACAAAACAACAACAACAAAGACCCACTAACATACCCCACTAACCAGAACATGTGCAGAAACTAACTCCTAAAAACAAGCCACTTCCAATTGACTAAGACTCCACTATTGACACATAAAAAAAAACTGAAAGTTAACTACTTCAACACCCTCCCTTAAACTGATGTTGCAGACAACAGTTTAAAGGAATAAAACAAACCCTCCCTTAATCTGGAACATCCAATGAACAAACACCAAGTAGCTTTCTCAGCTTCTTAAATGTAGACACTTTGAGAGGCTTGGTGAATAAATCACCAAGTTGATCTTCACTTCTGCAGAAAACAAGATCTATCACTTTATCTTTTGTGAGATCCCTCAAGAAATGATATTTCACATCTATATGTTTGCTCCTTCCATGTAGAACTAGATTCTTTGAAAGTTTAATGGCTGAGTTGTTGTCACAATATATTGTTGTCGCTTCTTGTTGTTTAAACTAAAGTTCTCCGAGAATCTTTCTTAACCAAATAGCATGACAAGCACTTGAGGTGGCAGCTACAAACTCAGCTTCAATTGTTGATAGAGTAACAATTGGTTGCTTCGACCATGAGATAGCCCCTGAACCAAACATAAACACATAGCCAGAAGTGCTTTTTCGATCATCCATATCTCCAGCAAAATCACTGTCAAAGAAGCCAAACAAATCTGATTTTTCTCCTTTTTTTGTAAAATAGCCCAAAAGTTGCAATCCCTTGCAAGAAGCGTAAAATTCTCTTTGCAGCTCGCAAGTGTATTTCTGCTGGGCGTTCCATATACCTGTTTATGAGGCTGACACCATGCATGATATATGGCCTCGTTGCTGTCCCATACATTAAACTTCCAACAATTTGCTTGTAAAGTGTGCTATTCACCTTTTTCCCATCAGAATCTTTCAATAGCTTCAATCCAACCTCAGTTGGTGTGGTCACAGAGTTGCAATTCTTCATTTGAAATTTGTCTAAAATTTCTTGAACATATTTCTTTTGGGAAAGAAAGATTCCAGCTGCAGATTGGATTACTTCTATGCCCAAAAAATAATGCATCAATCCAAGATCAGTCATCTCAAATTCATCCATCATAGACTTCTCAAATGTGTTGATCAAGACACTATTATTCCCTGTGAAGATGAGATCATCCACATACAAACATACCAGAAGCAGTTTTCCACTATCATCAACTTTAATAAATAATGTATGCTCATTTGGAAATTTTCTAAATCCTTCCTTCAAAAAATAAGCATCAATGCGACTATACCAAGCTCGGGGAGCTTGTTTTAACCCATATAGTGCCTTTTTCAGTCTATAAACTTTATGTTCACTACCATGCTTCACATAACCAGAAGGTTGATCAACAAATACCTTTTCTTGGATGTCACCATGCAAGAACGCTGACTTCACATCCAATTGGAAGATAGGCCATGAATTCTGTGCAACTAATGCAATCACCAATCTGATTGTGTCAAGTTTTGCCACGGGAGCAAACATCTCTTTATAATCCACTCCAAATTCTTGCTTGTAACCTTTTGCGACCAAGCGTGCCTTGTACTTGTCAACTTGGCCATCTTTATTCAACTTCGTCTTGTACACCCACTTGACCCCGATTGATTTGTGTCCTCTTGGAAGTTCTGTCAACTCCCAAGTATTATTCTTCTCAATGGCTGCGATTTCTGCATCCATAGCAATTCTCCAATTTTCTTTTTGCACAGCTTCATCATAGGTTGTAGGATCACAATCTGAAAATAAAGCAAAATAGGTAAGTGAATCTTCAGATTGGTCAACCCCTGTTACTTCATAATCACTCATCCAAGCGGGTCTTTTTCGAACTCGATGTGGCCATTCTTCAATTTCTGCAGTAGCATTTTGACTTTGTGAACTTTCTGTGATGGTTCGACTGGTTGTGGGCACTTCATCATCTTCAAAATTCATTGGAATTTGTCCTTCAACACCTTTCTCACTCCATGGCTAGAATTGTTCTTCATCAAATATCACATCACGACTGATGATGATTTTCTTGGTTATAGGATCATAAAGCTTGTAGGCTTTTGATTGATCACTAATGCCAAGAAAAACACATTTAACTCCCTTGTCATCTAGCTTTTTTCTCTTCTGATCTAGAACATGAGCATAGGCTATACACCCAAAAATTCTGAAGTGATCTACTGCTGGTTTTTGTCTGCTCCAAGTTTCTTCAGGTGTCATATTCAAAACAGCAAGAGTCGGGCTTCTGTTCAAAAGATGAATACTCTAATTAATAGCTTCGGGCCAGAAGTTCTTTGGAATTCCACTTGCTGTCAATAAACTTCGCACCATATTCAAAATAGTGCGATTCTTCCGTTCACAAACTCCATTTTGCTATGGTGAATAAGCTGTAGTGAGTTGTCTCTTAATGCCATGCTTCCCACAAAAATCTACAAATGCACCCGAGTTGTATTTGCCACCGCGATCTGTGCGAAGGACTTTTATTGGATTCCCACTATCTTTTTCAGCAAGTGTTTTGAAGCTCTTGAATGCTTCAAAAGCTTCAGATTTTTCATGCAAAAAATAAACCCAAATCTTCCGGCTATAATCATCAATGAAAGTGATAACATACCATTTACCTCCATTGGAAACTGGAGATATTGGCCCGCAAATATCTGAATGGACCATCGCCAACGGTTTCTTTGCTCTCCATGCTTTTCCTTGTGGAAATTGAGCACGGTGTTGTTTGCTAACAACACAGTCTTCACATATTTCGGATGGAGCAGTGATCGGGGGCAGTCCCTCCACCATCTTCTTTTGATGTAATGTCCGTACTCCACCAAAGCTAAGATGACCGTATCTGAAATGCCATACCCAAGCTTCCTCTTTTAATCTTGCAGCGAAGCATGACTGGGAAGTGCTATGAAGATGTAGTGGGAACATCCGATTGGCAGTCATTGTAACTTGAGCAATTAGACCCAATTTCTCATCATGAATTCTACAAACACCTCCTTTGAGTGTAATTTCATAGCCCTTCTCTTGTAATTGGCCAACACTTAGGAGGTTGGTTTTTAATTCTGGAACATAAAACACTTCTTTGATGGTATGTACTGAAGTCCCTTTAGGAAAAATTGCAACCGTCCCTTTCCCTATGACTGGTGCGGTAGAGTCGTCTCCAAATTTTACTATGGTGCGGAACGACTCGTCTAATGTAGAGAATGCTTTCTTGTCTCCACACATGTGGTTGTTGCAACCAGTATCAAGATACCACAAGTTTAAAGAAGTTTTCTCCTTTTCCTAACACACCAATAGGAGAATTTATGCTTCTTCCTTTTCTGCTACAAAGTTAGTCCTTTCCATACTTTGTGTATTTAAATTAGTTCGACATTCAGATTTGTAATGCCCATACCTGTGGCATCAAAAGCACTCCACTTTGGATTTGTCTACTGACTTTGGTCTGAAATCTGTTGAGTGTCGACCTCCACGTCCTCGTCCTCTGCCTTGAGAATCACGAGAAAAATAGCCATCAGATTTTTGATTGAAATAGCGGCGATCATTGGTTCTCTTCCTCTGCTTCTACCACTATTCATTCTTGTTGTTGATGAAAAATGATCTACAGTTGAGGGCTTCAATGCCTTCTCTTCTGGTTCTTGCTGTAAGAAATTTTGTTCATGGACCAACAACAATCCTTGCAACTCATCAATCGAGAGTTCTTCAACATCTTTGGCTTCTTGGATAGAACATACAACAAAGTTTAAGTTTGGTGTCAAAGATTGAAGAATCTTCTCGACTATTGTGATGTCTTCAGTCTTATCTCCATGGATTCGCATCTTATTGACAATCGCCATTGTCCGGGAAAAGAAATTTGTGATTGTTTCTCCCGATTTCTTTCTTAGCAATTCAAACTCCCCACGAAGCATTTGGAGTTGCTGCCTTTTTGCCCTTGCCGAGCCTTGATATTTCTTTTTCATGGAATCCCATATATGTTTGGAGGTGTCCTTACAGAGAATTGTCTCCAAGATGGACCTGTCAATAGCCTGAAACATATAGTTTTTGGCTTTAAGATCCTTCAATTTTGTTGCTTCCAGAGCTGTCCGTTGTGCTGCTGTCAACTGAGCTCCTTCCTCTGGTTCGACAATACCAGAAGTAACAACGTCCCAATACTCCTTAGACTTGAGGAAATTCTCCATCAACATACTCCAATGGTCATAATGACCATCAAAGCGAGGTATAGCAGGCTGTACGAAGTTCTCTGTGGCCATCACTGCTGCTGCAAAGAAGAACCACTATTGCTCTTGTGTTTGATCACTCAAGACTCCTTTCGAACACTTTTTTTTCTTCCCTGTTGTGGCTCTAATACCACCATTGAAATTTACTCAGATAAACTCAGAGAAGAAAACATACAAGAGAGTTGCACACACAAGAGAGTTGCTGCATTAATTCTCGTCACAATATTCAATAGAACAAAGCCTATAAAATAGGCAGAACAGACAAACCACTTTGCAGGAAAATAGCTACAAAACAACATCAACAAAGACCCACTAACATACCCTACTAACTAGAACATGCGTAGAAACTAACTCCTAAAAACAAGCCACTTCCTATTGAATAGGACTCCACTATTGACACAAAAAAAAAAAAAAAAACTGAAAGTTAACTACTTCAACAGGTCAACAGGTTCCAGATCAACCGACAATTTGATGATTAAATCTATCACCGCCATAGGAAAGTTTATTTCTTCCCCCTTTTACTCAAGTAGTATAGATCCAACCACAATCTCGGATTCAATGCAATGACTGTACTTCAACAACACGGGGGGACGAATCCGTCAACAGGCTCATCCTCAACTTCTGCTCCCCCAGCAAGGGCATTGCAAGGATGGGCATACCTCCCAGACGTCTTCAGGAAGTGCACGCTGAGCAAGCCCGAGAAGAAGGACGAGGTGGAGTGGGAGTACATTGCGGAGACTATCCAATTGGCCTCGGCCACTGAGCTCAGCGAGCATGGAATCCGGTTCAAGAGGAGCGAGACCGACAGCCTCACGGACATCTCCTTTGCAGATGGCGTCCTGACGCTCATCACCCTGTCCACCTTCCTCAACCTCATTGCGTTCGACTGCCTCCATGTCGGGTCTGGGAATGAGGTCTTGTCCTACATCTACTGCATTAAGCGCATAATCCGAAGGGGGCGGGACGTCCCATTGCTCCGCGCCCAGGGTATCATCATGAATTTCCTCGAGAGCGATGAGGCGATAGCCAAGATGTTCAACTCGCTGGGCAGGTTTGTGACGTTCTCCCCCAGCCCCAGCCTCATTGACGAGCTCCAGAAGGTCAACAAGTACTACAATAAGCGCTGGACCATGTGGAGGGCTAATCTCATCTCCACCTACTTCAGGAATCCTTGGGTTGCATTGTCTCTCATTGCTGCCGTCTTCCTCTTTGCACTCACCATAATTCAAACTGTATATTCCGTGCTCGGCTCCCACAAATGAACCCTTCGCCTCTTAGTACAATAATACTCTTTTTTTTTTCCCACTTTTTTTGGTTTTTCTCCTGGTGACGCATGCTTGATCATCATCTCTCGAACGGTTTGTTGAATGTTGTTGTGAATGATCTTCCTCCTGTTTTCAGTCATGTTCATATCCCTCTTTAAATGTTTTGAATAATGGACATCTTTATTTAACATTATCAAATGATGATTCTCTTGTTTCAGACTCCTTCATGTCAGTCCAATATGAATCGGGTAGGGTGAAGGGTGATCGAGTTTTAGGCAAATGAAAATCTTCCTTTGCAACATTTCTTCTTGATTAAATTTGTTAAGTTGCAGTGAATTTAAGTGAGAAAACAAATATGGCCTTCAAAGTCACCTCTAATCACCATTTGCTTCAAACATCCTAAAAGAACAAAAGTGTTTGATTGTTGAACTCAACGTATAATTTGTTAAAATGATTTCCACTATAAAAAGATATTACAAAGTATTACACTTCATAAAGAAACAATACAACAATGTAAATGATGAATGAAAAGATCCTTATATTACAAAGTTGTCGGTCCCTTGATTTTAGTATATTTAAGAATATGCTCATGATTTTGATTGACATTTCTACATTATTTTTCCTCAATTGATAAATCAGTGCTAACTCCCCCTCAAATTGGGAATGGGACACTCCCAGATTCTCAATTTGTGACGTAAGTTTCCAAAAGCATTTCTGGACAATGGCTTCGTGAATAGATCGACTATTCAATGCACAAACAAAGCATACTCAGTCACGAGTTCCACAAGCCACTTTTTCTTGCGCATAATGATAATCTAATTCGATACGTTTAATTGTTGCATATAACACAAGACCAATCGACATATAAATTGCACTGATATTATCACAAAATGATATTGGTGGATTTGAGAGATGAATACTTAAATCTCTTAAAAGGAAAGATACCCAACTAATCTTTGTAGTTGTCGATGTTGTTGCACGATACTCTACCTTGATACTAAATCGAGCAACCGTTTGTTGCTTCTTAGCATTACATGATATACAATTACTACATGTACAAAATCCCGTAGTCAATCGTTGAGTCAAGCAGCAATTTTTCCAATCTACATCACAAAAGGCATACAACTCTATAGTGGACTTGGACAAGATTCGTATTTCTTGATTTATTGTGCTATTAACATAGCGCCAAGTGTTTTTTACCCCAAAAAAAAAAAACATAGCGCCAAATGCGCTTCACAATTTGAAAATGAGTCACAGTAGGCTAATGCATGAATTGACAGATAAAATTGACTGCATATGAAATATCTGGACCCAACAATACTTTGATATAGCATGGGATCCAAATATAATTTCTCTTTTGAGCTAGAATGAGATCTGGTGGCTATAGGCATGGAAACTGGCTTGCAGTCCTCCATTTGAACACATTTAGGAATTAACAAAGCATATTGTTGCTGGCACAAATAAAGACCAACAGAAAAATTATTCCAACCTCCACAACCAAAAAGTAATGTAACGGCTCATATCCTTCATTGCAAATTCACTATTCAATGTAGAAATAAATCCATCAAGCAAGTTTGGGTCATTACCGATGACAATCATGTTGTCCACGTATAAAAGTAGAGCTAGAAACAGATTTTATAGATATATGAAATTTTTCATTGGACCCTCCGAAAAATATGCATCAACAGAAAATAAAAATAAAAAAACAAAGAACAAATGTCCATTTACTGACAGGGCTAATTTATAGTAACTTTTGTAATTATTGCTAAGTATGATGCATTACATAATGGGATGAGATGCTCATACTTTTTTAAGTTTCTACATTGAGTCATGCCCTGTGTTTGTCATATTTGGTGCATTAGGAACTATAAATTGCATAATGACTCGTCTGTGGTTGATTTCTCACACTCTGTTTTATGGATCTTAAGGCTATTGCTAAACTTGGATTATGGTCTTTGCCTGTTTTGTCTAATCGTATCACCGGTAATGCACACAGAGCTATCTGTACAATGTAGAAATTTTGATATTTATTCTAGAATTTCCATTACCATTAGCACACCTTACGTGACCTCCATTATATGCAAGGCAACCCCTTCATTGCCGACTCCTGAATCCTGTAGTCGTTTCAGAATCATTTTCGACGGGCGAGATGACGAAGGGTCTCCTTCTGCCTCGCCCGTCATTGCTGTTGACAAACGTACCAGAAAACATATATCTGGGACCAAAATCAGTCACTAAAGGGTCTCCGTTTGTCTCGCCCTGTCGTTGCTGTTGAGGAACGTGCCAGAAAACATATATCTGGGACCAAAATCAGTCACTACACAGACTTCGGTCCATTATTACTAACGCTTTATAAAGGACAGAAACTGCACACGCTACACAATCAAATCGAAGCAAATATGGCAAGTTTTTCACCTCCCCATTATCATTTGATTGGGAAATCACATGCCCCAATATCAGATCAAATTATTTATCAACAGATTCAACCACCTTTCCTTATGCCAAAGAGCTGCAAAATCCGAAGATTGAAAACATGAGCAACTTAGTCAACTTGAAGGGATCCACAGAACATGCAAGTTTATCGATACACATACTCGATTTCACGAAGGAACTCATGATAAAACTTCCTAGAACTTCACTTATCAGATTTTACACGACGTCCTATGTGTAGGTAAAGAAAGAAAATTCACCTTCAGAGAATAGTAGCTCCACCATGGTCACACGGCACACAGCATTCGGCACTACGAGGTCAATTTTTTCCCCCACAAAATGGCTGACATTAGAAACTCAGAGCACTACAATCCAAAACTTTCACCACAAGAAGATTGAATTGTAAAGCAAAGTTCTACAAGCTAGGCAACTAGGTCCCTCTGCTGTTAAAGTATTGACTAACAGCTGACTTGGCTGGAGAGCATGGCCAAAGGATGGATTACAAAGAAAAACACATTCCGAGAAGCAAGTCCACAAGGAGAAGAGCTTCCTACAAGATCACAAATTGGGGGAGCTTGTTATAGATGAAGCCAAATATTTGTTTTTAGGGGCTTTTTGGTCTTTTCTATCAAATTTCCTTTTAGGTTAAAAGTGATACCTTTATATTAGCGATGGCAAGAGCCATCAAGAAGCTGAAAAAGGAAATAGAGAGGCAAGAAAAAGAGAGAAGAAAAAAGTGAGTCTTTTCTTGATGGGGGTTCTCAATCTCTTTGTGCCCTGATCTTGAGAGAAGATCATCGTTGTATTCCAACTTTTTTCGAAATCTAGTGGATTCGCAGAGTGCCTCTGCGCGGAGACGTAACCCAGGTTTGAGTGAACTTTGATAACAAATTTTATGGCGTGTTCATCTGATTCTATTCTTTTATTACTATATTATGTCCGGTGAATTGTTTGCGAGCGTTATTTTTCTAGAATCGACGTGCGATTTCGTAACAACTGGTATCAAAGCCTAGGTTGGCTAATCGAGAACATCGAGAGTTTTTCGGTGACGTTTGATTGAAAGCAAACAGGATGGCAACAGATAAAATCAGAATCGATAAGTTCAATGGAGAGGATTTCGGATGGTGGAAACTACAAATAGAGGATTATCTTTATCAAAAAGATCTCTATGCACCACTTGAGGGTTGGAAACCCGAGATGGCGGAAGTGGATCCGACAGCAGAATTTGGATGGAAAATTCTTGATCAAAAGGCATTAGGTGCAATTCATCTAGAGTTGACGAAAAAGACAGGGTACCACATCGCGAAAGCAAAAACTACAAAAGAAGCCATGGATATTCTAACGAATATTTGTGAAAAGCCGTCCACATCAAATCAAGTATTTTTGCTGAAGAAACTAGTTAATATGAAGTTATCTGATAGAGGTTCTGTGGCAGAGCATATTAATAGTTTCACGCAGGTAATGGGTCAATTGGAATCTGCAGGCATAAATTTAGATATGAAGCTTCAAGCTTTATTATTTTTATGTTCATTTCCAGAAAGCTACAATACCGCAATACAGGGAATTTCGAGCACCATGAAGGATGATTTAACTCTTGATGATGATGTGAGTAGTATCATGGATGAAGAGATGCGAAGGAAAGTCTCAGGTGGAGAACCGTGGAAGAAGTAAAAGTAGAGGAAATTTCAGCGAGCATGGCAGATCACAATCAAGGGGTAAGAGACAGGTTGCAAAAGATGAGTGTTGGTTTTGTCACAAAACCGGACACTGGAGGTTTCAGTGTGAAGCCTACAAAAAGAAGCAGCAAGATGAGAATCAATGAGCTAATGTGGTTAGCGATGAATCTTTGCTAGATAACTTGTGTTTGTCTGCAGGGTTTGACTTGACAACAAATAAATGGTTTATTGATTCTAGTGCTTCTTTTCATTGTACCTCGCAAAAAGACATATTTGATGATTATGTCAATGGAGATTTCGGACAAGTGGTTGTGGGAAACGGCCACATGTGTCCCATTGTTGGGAAAGAAACCGTAACTGTGAACATCTTAGGTGGAGGACGTATAGTTTTGCATGAAACTAAGCATATTCCGGAATTAAAGAAAAATCTGATTTCAACCAGTAAACTTGACCAAGAAGGTTTGGCAATAACCTTTGACTGCGAAGAGTGGAAGATAACCTCAGAGGTAAGAGTAGTAGCAAAGGGAAAGCGTACGGGTACACTTTACCTTATCCAATGAGACAATATCAGTGATATGGTTGCAACTACAATGGCTAAATGTAATTTATCTACTCTTTGGCATTATCGTTTGGGACATCTTGGTGAAAAAGGTGTAAAGCAATTACACTCGAGAAAATTACTCCCAGGTTTGCAAAAAGTTGAGTTAGATTTTTGTGAGAGTTGCATTTATAGAAAACAGAAGGCTGTTAGTTTTCAATTGAATGGGCGACAAAATAAAGGCCAGAAGCTAGAGTTGGTTCATACTGATGTATGGGGACTTGCTCAGGAACTCTCTTATGGTGATAATATATATTTTCTCACATTCATTGATAATGCGACAAGAAAGACTTGGGTCTATGCTCTTAGAGAAAATCAGAAGTATTTGGAATGTTTAGAATGTGGAAGACCATGATAGAAAAAAGAAACAGGTTATCAGATTAAAGCTCTGAAGTCTAATAATGGTGGTGAATACACAAGTAAAGAATTTGCAGATTATCTGAGTTGAGAAGGCATACACGGGTTAAAGACTGTTCCTAGAACTCCTCAAGAGAACGGTGTAGCTGAAAGAATGAATAGAACTATTCTAGAATGTGCGAGATGCATGAGACTACACGCGGGTCTCCCGCTACACTTATGGGCTGCCACAGTTGATGCAGTTGTTTATCTTATCAACAGAAGTCCATCTAGTGCGTTGGATGGAGAAATACCACAAGAATGGTGGTCAAGTAAAAAGATTAATTATTCACATCTAAAGGTGTTTGGTTGTATTGCATATGATTTGATTGATAGGGAGGATAGGAAAAATCTTGATGCTAAGTCCCAGAAGTGCGTCTTTATCGGATACGGTGGCGACGAGTATGGCTATAGGCTTTGGGATTATGAGAATAACAAAGTCATTCACAGTCGCAATGTGGTATTCCATGAAGAAAAGATGTACAAGGATCGTCAGATAGAGACAGAGCATGAGAAGGTAGTACAACCATAATATGTTGAATTAGACACAATGCCCGTGAAGATGTTTCCAGTAGATCGAAGTTCACTTGAAAGAGAGGTTCAAGATGAACCTATTATTAATGAAGAGGTAGTTCAAGAGGAACGCAATGATTCGAAGCAGACTAACAACCCTGAAGTACCTCTTTTGAGGAGGTCAACACGTGTGAGAAAGCCAAAGGTAATTTTTGATCCATTAACTAATACTGTTCTGAGCCATGTCTTATATACAGATTCGGGAGAACCGGAGACTTACGATGAGGCAAAGGCAGACACGTCTCACTTGTAGTGGGAGTGTGCTATGAAAGATGAGATGAGCTCGTTACTTCAGAAAAAAAAACTTGGGAGTTGACCAAGTTGCCCACAGGTAAAAAAGTTTTATTAAACAAATGGGTGTACAAGATTAAGAATGAAGCAAATGGTAACATTAAATACAAGGCAAGACTTGTAGTCAAGGGCTTTTCTCAAAAAGAAGGGATTGACTACTCTGAGATATTTTCACCTATAGTGAAAATGACATCAATTAGAGTTCTGCTGAGTATAGTTGCAGTGGAGGATCTTCATCTTGAGCAGTTAGACGTAAAAACAGCGTTTTTACATGGTGACTTAGATGAAGAATTATACATGGCACAACCTAAAGGTTTTGAAGTCAAAGGTAAGGAGCACATGGTATGTCGCTTGAAGAAAAAACTTGTATGGCTTGAAACAAGCTCCGTGACAATGGTACCTAAAATTTGATAGTTTCATGCAAGAAAAAGGATTTGCACACTGTGAGTCAGATCACTGTATTTATTTTCGCAAGTATGATGATGGTGACATTATGTATCTTTTTTATGGATGACATGCTGGTGGCTAGTTCCAATATGAAGAGAATCGTAGAAGTGAAGAAAATGTTATCATCACAGTTTGCCATGAAAAACTTGGGAGAGGCCAAGAATATTTTAGGCATGAAAATCATCAGGGACAAGAAAAATAAGAAATTATGGTTGTCGAAGGAAGACTATGTGAACAAGGTGTTAAAGAGATTTAACATGGACAAGGCAAAACCGGTTGCAACTCCTCTAGCAAGTCACTTCAAACTTTCCAATGATATGTGTCCAAGCACTCAGGCTTTGAAAGATGAGATGACGGTAGTTCCATATGCATCAGCAGTGGGGAGTTTGATGTATGCCATGGTGAGCACGAGACCAAACATTGCACAAGCAGTGGGAGTTGTGAGTCGATATATGCAGAACCTAGGTAGAGAGCATTGTAATACAGTTAAATGGATATTAAGATATCTAGCAGGTACTTCCAATTACTCACTTTGTTATGGTGGTACATCTCTAGAGTTGCAGGATTATGTAGATGCAGATCATTCGGGTGATCGAGATGGTGGTAAAAATACCACTGGATATGTCTTTATAGTTGCAGGTACAGCAGTGAGTTGGATATCTCAACTATAAAAAGTAGTGACTTTATCGACAACAGAAGCAGAATACGTGGCGATCACAAAAGCCTCCAAGGAAATTATATGGTTACAAGATTATATGGAGGAGTTACATCGAAAACAGCCAGTCAGTACACTTTGGAGTGATAGTCAAAGTGCAGTGCACTTAGCAAAGAATGCAGCTTATCACTCAAGGACTAGACATATCAAGAAGCGTTATCACTTTATTAGGTCAGCATTGAAAGATAATGAGTTAAAGCTACAGAAGATTGATGGCTCGAAGAATCCAGCTAACATTATGACCAAGGTAGTAGACAGAGAGAAGCATATTTTCTATACTACTACCATTGGTATTACTCCATGTTGATTGATGAGGAGTATCGCAGAGGCACAAGTTTTTCAACTACTATTTTTTGAAGAAGATGAATACAAAGTTGCTTGGTACTTGGGTATATTTGTCTTCAAGTGGGAGATTGTTATAGATTAAGCCAAATATTTGTTTTTAGGGGCTTTTTTTTTGTCTTTTCTATCAAATTTCCTTTTAGGTTAAAAGTGATACCTTTATATTAGCGATGGCAAGACCCTAGCCGTCAAGACACTGAAAAAGAAATAGAGAGGCAAGAAAAAGAGAGAAGAAGAAAGTGAGTTTTTTTTCTTGATTGGGGTTCTCAATCTCTTTGTGCCTTGATCTTGAGAGAAGATCATCGTTGTATTCTAACTTTTTTCGAAATCTAGTGGATTCGCAGAATGCCTTTGCGCGGAGACATAGCCCAGGTTTGGGTGAACTTCGATGACAAATTTTCTGGCGTGTTCATCTGATTATGTTATTTTATTACTATATTCTGTCTGGTGAATTGTTTGCAAGCATTATTTTTCTGGAATCGACGTGTAATTTCGTAACAGAGCTCACTCGTCCATATCCTCTTCTCTGTCGACTTCGGCCTCTTCATCCTCCCTCCTGAGCTGACCGCATACATTACATTCCATTATATCAGAAGGAGAGCCATCTGATGGAGGCAGAGGAGCCATTGTCCCGCTGCAATTTTTTCCTGTTGCACATATACCTGACGAAGAAATACGCGTGGGGGAAGTCGGTCTCTTTCTCCTCCGCAATACCCACCTCCAACCCGCTCATTTGTTCATCGGCATCCCCATCCATCCCTTCACTATCACCATCATCGTCTTTGCCCATATCATCATGCTCGTTCTCGTCATCGGACCAATTGGCCTCGACCTTGCACTGATCGCAGCGCAGGCGAACCCGTAGTCTTCCATCAACCTCCTCTACCTATTCGCATAATTCAAGTTGACAGGAAAATAACTCAGGCAGATCTCCCTCCCTTGAGGGACATCATGGATCATCCGCACGATTATATCAGCATTGCCATCAGAAGCAGAGTCTACATAGTCAAATCTACAAGCATTTGGAAGGCAATCGTGGTTGAAGAAAGAAGCTCTTGGATAAATGCCGTAAGCACTCACCGATCTCTCCCCATCCACCTCGCCCCCACGCCGCGACGAAACCGGCTCCATCAAACCGAAAGCGTTGAGCTTGTCCTTCGACAGCAAGGCCACGATCATTTCAAGAGAAAACCCCTAAGGAAAAGGCGAACCCGGAGGAGGGGGAGGACAAACCGAGGCCAGCAGCGAATGCAGGAACCGCGCGGCCGAGACGCTGTCGTCGGCGAGCGCCTCTCGGCCCTCCTTTTTCTGAGGTCGAAGATAAACTTTTTCCTTTTCCTTTTATCACTTTTTTTTTTCCTAAATTCCATTTTTCTTAAGTTAATTTGAAGTTTGACGCAAAAGTAAATGTCAACATATAAAAACAAAATACGAATTTTATTAGAGATAACAAAGAAATCGAAGCTCACTTCCGTCAATTCTATATACTCCCACTACTCTCCTTCCTAACATCCCGAAAAAAAAAAAAAAAAAAAAAAAAGCCACCCTCCTTTCATCTTATTTTATAGACATATGAAACAAAATTTCATTGAAACTTGAGAAAAAATATTGCTTTAGCAAATTAATAAAAGTTGATTGTTTGATTGACGGAGTTACTCCTGTCTCTTTGTATGGTTTGACATTCAATCACAGAAAAATTAAGATAACATACCCATAATACTCTTTTACACACTCTCTCAATTTCTAATAAGTAACTACATAATATCGCCTTAAGTATGTGACGGCCATAGGTTATAATCACGACTAAATTAATCAAATTCCTGATGATTGATGGTTACAATATTAATCTCTATTGTAAGTAATCTGACTATTAATGTGATACATAATTAGTTGTGTCGTTATATGATTCTTGTAATATACAAATTGCGGTGAATATACTCACCATCCTAATAAATAATAATTCCCATAATTATTATTAAGCATGATGTATACGAAAGGATGAGATTTGAGTTTCCACGTCGAGTTTGGAATAACCCCCAAAAATTTTGAGAAGAGATAATACACAAGACAACCCCATTTATTAGCTCATGTTGACTCCTTGAAGCCTGTAAGTATTTCAGTATCATTTTTTACGGATGGAAGGATGATGTTCCTTCTGTCTCACCTCGTCGTCTGGCTGTTGAGAAATAGACCGAGAAACATATAACTGGGGACCAAACTCAGTCTCTACACAGGCTCGAGACGATGAAAACACGCAAACGAGACGCGAATAGGATGCCATTCGGTCTTTCCTTAATTAGGTGAGATTAGGGACATGAGGCAAGATCGCTGAGCTGGGATTGGAGAAAATAGCATCATCCACCGGACATATCCTTGGCCGTCGAACTAGTGAGGGAAGAAGCAATGGAAACTCACCAGCTCACAAGTCCAAACACAACCAGGCTAGTGTGGCCCCAAGGATTCCAAAGAGAGAAAAAGACCTGTCCCTTAAGATCCACAAACAACCTTCAATTGAATCAAAGCATATATGGCAAGTTTTTCCACCTCCCAACATCATAAATGGGGAAATCATATCCTCAGATCAAATCTCTTATCAATAGATTCAACCCCCATTTCTAATGCCAAAGAGCTGCAAAATCTGAAGATTGACAAATACGAGCAAACTTAGTTAACTTAAAGAATCCGCAAAACATTCCAATTAATCAATACACATACTCAATGATTCCACGAAGGAACTCATGGTAAATCTTCCTGGAACTTCACCTTATTAGATTTCAAATGATATCTTGAAGTAAATAAAGAAATAAAATTAACCTCCAGAGAATTGCAGCTACACCATCGTCACAGACAGAGCACATTGCATTCGGCATCACAAGATCAATTTTTTCCCACCAAATGGCTGAAATTAGGAACTCGGTACTTGCAATCCACAACTTTCACCACTAGAGGATTGGATTGTAAAGCAAAGTTCTACAAGCTATAGCCAACTGGATCCTTCTACTGTTAAGTATTGACTAACAGCCGATTCGATTGAAGTGCAAGGCCAAAGGATGGTCTAGAAAAGAAACAAAATTCCCAGAAGTGAGTCCATAAGGAGAAGAGCTTCTTAGAACATCGCATCTCCGTCGGCTTCCGCCTCTTCATCCTCCCTCCTGAGCTGACCGCATACATTACATTCCATTATATCATCAGGACAGCCATCCGACGGAGGCAAAGGAGCCATTATCCTGCCGCTGTTTTTCCTGTTGCGCATATACCTGACGAAGACATACGCGTGGGGGAAGTCGGTCTCTTTCTCCTCCGTGATACCCACCTCTGACCTGCACATTTGTTCATCGGTGTCCTCATCCATCCCTTCATTGTCACCATTGTCGTCTTTGCTGCTATCATGGTTCTCATTTTGGTCATCGGACCAATTGGCCCCGACCTTGCGTCGATCTGGCAAAACTCGAGCTCACTGAGTGTTGCTGACCTCTGGTGAGGTTTGAGCTCACTGGAATTTAGTGAGCTCAACCTTGCCTATTGCAGGTGATCGGTTGAAGAAAAAGCAAAAATAAAAAATAAAAAATAAAAAGTAATTAAAATTTTGATTTTAAAAGTAAAGAAAAAAATGAAAAATAAAAATAAAACAATATCAAAAGGACTGCACGAAGGTTTATACCAAGCGGTTGAAAATATTTTCTAATTCATTTTCTCATTTAAGCTAAATACCTAAAAATATTGTTATTCTCCTAGAAAAATTATTTACGGGAAAAAAAATTTCGGATGCATCACACTTCTATTATTTTATTATTTTTTAAGTTTATTTTCGGGTTCCAACCAAACAGAGCCAATGTAACATTGAACATGATCTAGTACAGCAGGTAGGTAATCACTTCTTCATCTGGACAACATTTAAATAGTCTCACAATTACAACTCATGAGTGGTAGATACACTTAACATAGACAAATTCACAATGCATTCGACTCATGCTCCTAAATTTTATCTTTTTTCCTCCCCTTCTTGCACACGATGCGTGTGCCCTAATGCTAGTGAATTTATTTTATAAGGATTCTTCTCAAAGCAAAAGTAGTGAACTGCCTTTAATCAGTTCTTTTTTTTAGTTAGTCTTTGAGCAAGAAAGGAATGTCCCCCAGTTGGCTTATTTGGGACTAAAACTGAATGTGTTGCCCGCACGAAAGGGACCTGGAATGAGGTCATCAATATGCGTAATTAGGGCTTAACCAATTCATCAAAATGACGTACTAATCTGATCGGGTGATGGTCCGGCAATATATTTGTGTTCAGAGTTTACTAAGGATAGCAGTTATAATAAATCCAAGTGCTTCTCGATTGGAGCTCATAAGCAATTATAATGGGTTCGAGCTCTTCTTGATTAGAGGTCATAAATGCTTGTAGCCGATTTCGTATGAAACAGGTGGAGGTATTTGAGTTTCACACAAGACGGTTATTACTAGTCTCATATGCCATCTGAAGTTATTTAACAGGAAGTTATATGGTTGTCGTGAACAAACCCTACACACATAATATCATTACGTCACTATTTGTGGCAACGTTTTTTTCTTTTATATATGTGCAGCATATGCATGAAAAAAGTGCATCAAATACTAAACTTGAGACTTGAGTAAGAGATCTGGAATATTTCAAATATATAATGAAAAAATGACAACAAAAAAGAAGTATAATTTTAAATCTAGTGTCACGTCAAATATGTAAAGTTGGTGTCCAAATTGGCATTACATGTATTCAATCAATAGGAGCCCTTTGATTGAGAGAGAGACACGGGAGATTCATCGAATTCACAGGCTAATACACGATCGGGGGATTACGGGCGTTGCGTGCATGAAATTCGAATCCTGGTGCAGGAGAAGCGAATCACATGTACATGGCTTGTCCCGTAACTCATCTTGAAGGCATTAGTTGGGCCTAGGCACCCCCAAACTTTCATCCCCCAGCCCTCTTCACTCTTCCATTCTCTCTTTCTCCCCATATATTCACCTCTTCTCTCACTCCTTTCAGCTTGAAGGCAAAAAAAAAAAAAAAAAAAAAAAAAAAACAAGAGCAAAAGACCCTCCAGAACAGAAACTTGTGGAACCTGTGAAATTTGTGGAACTATGTCTCCTATGGAACCGGACAAGTCCGACTCGATTGCCCCACTTGACGAGATCCTCCAGTTCATGCCCTCCGATGACGAGGCGCAACGGTACTGGAAGATGCGGTCCATCTATAGGGTCCCCGCACGCATGACGGCCCTCAACCCCGAGGTCTACCAGCCGCATGTTGTCTCCTTCGGCCCCTACCACCACGGCAAGGACCACCTCCTCCCCATGGAGGAACACAAGCACCGTGCGGTCCAACACTTCCTCAAGCGGTCCGAGAAGCCTATCGAGTGCTTCTTCGAGTCCCTGAGGGAGGTGGCATGGGACCTTGAGTAGAGCTATGACGCGCTGGACCCGAAGTGGACGGCATTCAGCGGCGAGGGCGTGGCACCCCTGTTCCTGGAGCTGATGATAACTGACGGCTGCTTCATGCTCGAGATCCTGAGGTTCTCGCCCAGCGAGATGAATGACTACGTGGTCAACGAGGTGAATGACTACGCGCCCAACGACCCCATCTTCAGTCCCCACGGGGGCACCCACATACTGTTAGACATTTGGCAGGATATGCTGATGCTGGAGAATCAGCTTCCGATGCTAGTGCTGGATCGGCTGGTGGCTGTCGAGAGTGATGGCAAGAAGGTTTCTTTCTTAGATTTCAATCGGTTGTAAGATGAGAAAATATTGCAAGTACGCAAACCGCCATACTATGTGCACCTAACAGTACATCTTTGTGATCTCACATGAACCCTACGATGGATCCACCGAATCTAATGTTCTAAATACATTGATCGCATGGTTCACAATCAACCGATAATTTGATTAGTAAATCTATCACCGAAACTTCATTTATTTCCCTTTTTGGCAAGTAGTTTCAATACGACCACAATCTTAGATTCGATGTACTGACTTCACTCCAACAACACAGGACGTCAGCAGGCTCCTCCTCAAGTTCTTCTCGCTTCCCAGAAAGGGCATCACAAGGATGGACAAATGCCTGCACTTCCTGGACTTTTTCAGGAACAGCATGCTAATGAAGCCCGAGAAGAACGACGAGGAGATTACTTTCTTAGAATTCAGTTTGTCGTAAGAGATGCTATTGCAAGTATGCTAACCGCCGTACTATGGGCACCTAACAATACATCTTGGTCATCTCACCCCACGAGGGATCCACCGAATCTAATGCTCCCAATGCACTGGATGCACGGTTCTAGATCAATCGACAATTTGATGATTAAATCTATCACCACCATAGGAAGCTATATTTTTCCCCCTTTTACTCAAGTTGTATCGATCCAACCACAATCTCGGATTCAATGTACTGACTTTACTTCAACAACACAGGGGGACAAATCCGTCAACAGGCTCATCCTCAACTTCTGCTCCCCCAGCAAGGGCATCGCGAGGATGGGAAAATACCCGCGCGTCCTAGACTTCTTCAGGAAGTGCATGCTGATGGAGCCCAAGCAGAAGGACGAGGTGAAGAGGGAGTACAGTCAGGAGATTTTCCTATTGGCCTCGGCCACCGAGCTCAGCGAGCATGGGATCAAGTTCAAGAAGAGCAAGACCGACAGCTTCGAGGACATCTCCTTTGAGGGTGGGGCCCTGACGCTCCCCATGATCGTGGTGGATGAAACTACCATGTCCAATTTCCTCAACCTCACGGCGTTCGAGTACCACCATGTCGGGACTGGAAACGAGATCATCTCCTACATCCGCTGCATGGACCAAATAATCAACAACGGGCAGGATGTCGCGCTGCTCCGCGACCAGGGTATCATCGTGAATTATTTGGAGAGCGATGAGGTGGTAGCCAAGGTGTTCAACTCGCTGAGCAAGGTTTTGCGGATCATCCCCAACCGCAGCCTCATGGACATGTCCAAGAAGGTCAACAAGTACCGCAGTAAGCACTGGAACATGTGGAGGGCTAATCTCATCCACACCTACTTGAGGAATCCTTGGGTTGCATTGTCTCTCATCGCTGCCGTCTTCCTCTTTGCGCTCACCATAATTCAGACTGTATATTCCGTGCTCAGCTACTACAGATGAACACTTTGCCTCTCAGTACAACAATATACTGTCTTTTTTCCACTTTTTTTGGTTTTACTCCTTATGACGGATGCTCGATCATCGTCTCTTGATCGGTTTGGGTTGTTATGAATGATTTTCCTCCTGCTTTCAGTCAGGTTCATATCCCTCTTTCAATGTTTTGAATAATGGACATTTTTATTTAACATTATCAAATGATGATTCTCTTGTTTCATTCTCCTTCATGTTTTTCCAATTTGAATCGGGTAGGGTGAAGGATGATCAAGTTTTAGGCAGATGAAATCTACCTTTGCAACATTTCTTCTTGATTAAATTTGTTAAGTTGCAGTGATTTTAAGTGAGAAAACAAATATGACTTTCAAAGTCATCTCTAATCACCATTTGCTTCAAATATCCTAAGAAAACCAAGGTGTTTGATGTTGATACCTAAATTTTGGTTAAGTATTTATGATAAAAATTGCATAAAAAAAAAAAATTAGGGACCAACTGGACCTTAACAAAAAGGATTTTCGAATCACCAAGGTCTTAGTTTTATTTTACCATATATTCGGATTTTTTATTAAAAAAAAGAGTGAGGCCTGCGCAGGTTGGGCCTTCGCGCCCAGCCCTCCCTTTTTTCTTCCCCCTGGGCTCAGGCCCATCTGGCCTCAGCTCCCCCTCACGGCCCGGCCCAACCTTCTCGTTCATCTTCTTCCTCCTACCTTCCTCGCGCTGCACGCCACGCGCGTAGGGCAACCTATAGAGCAAGAGGGGCAAAGGACGGCGATGCATATGGAGCAGCGCGAGGACCGGCTGGAGACCCGAACGGACGGGCGGGCGCCTTCAATGCGGTAGAGGAGGCGGCCTAGCTAGAGCTGCCTCGCCTGGTGGGACACCGGTTCGGCCGGGGAGGACGGTCGGAGCACCGAAGACCCACGATCGAGGAGCCACTGCCAACCGGCCCTCCTTGGCCTATGAATAAGGCATCGTGCGGAGGCCAAAAAGACCCACACAAAGAAAGACACAGAAGTAGCGAGCTCCGACACCCCCGAGGGTCATCTGGGGCGTCCCGAGTGACCGAATCCGAGAGAGAGAGAGATTTGAGTCTGAGAGCTGTGAGCAAGGGTCGAGGTCTGAACTGTACGAGAGGGAAGAGAGATTTGAGGGGTAAAAAAAAAAAAGGAAGTCCAGATCCGAGGGAGAGAGAGGGTCGCGAGGACCCGGCCTCACCGTCGCGTGCAGCACTGGCTGCTTAGCCCGCTGCCACCGCCGTGCAGCCACCGACGATGAGGCCTGCTCTCGTCGCTACCGTCGCCGCGCGCGCCTATAGCCGTTGCCTTTCTGTCCCACGACGACCTAGCCGCCCACTGGGCTCGACCAAGCCCCTGCATCGTCGAACCCGCCGTCGCCTCTTCTGTCGATCCACCGCCCGGTGACTTCCCAGCCGCCCCCATCGGCGCCGTACAAAGACAGAGAAGGAGAGAGGCGCGAGTCGGGTCAGAGCCGGGTCGAGCGCGGGTCATAATCAGGTAGGGCTTTCGCTGCTATGAGGGAGAAACGGGCTGGGCTTGTGTTTTTTTTTACTTTGTTTTGGGTCTCAGCCAAATTCACGGGCCAGGCCTCGCCTTTCATTTCCTTCGCGGCTGAAGGGCACGGTTGGGCTGGGCCCATTTGCAGAAACCAGCCCAGCCTGAGGCCTGTGCCACTCGCCCGGGCCAAGTTTGACCGGGTCGGACGCGGAGTTCCGACTCGGATCCGTTTTCAGAATATGATATATTCTTATTTTAATATTAAAAAATATTTTAATAAAAAATAGAAAAATCAAAAAATGATTTACACTTTCAAAAAAATCAGAAAAATAAAAAATAATCTTCAAAAAAAAAAAATAAAAAAGCTTTAAAAAAAGCCTTTGAGTGGTTTTTCTTAAAATATGTAAAAATACTTTTAAGAAAATCAAAAAAAAAAAAAAAATCGTTTTTAAGTTCTTGGAAGCAAATATTGGCTTCTATTTCCTTAATCTAATTAGTAATTGAATCATAAAATTCGTAATTGGTACAAAATGCTACATAAATGCTTTACTTGATATTTAAATAAGACGAGGTACCAATAGGACATTAATGATTAACTAATGTAATCAAGTCTCTAAACCTAATTTCTTTGATTGAGCTAAAGTGAAGTGATAGGTTTGGGAGAGCCCGCACTAAGCCCTATGCTTAGCGAGCCATTAACCTCTGCCCTCGCCAGCGTGTAAGAGGGCACTAAAAAGGGAGGTCACGACATTTTATTGTTGATCTCAATGTATAATATTTTGAAATGATGTTCACTATATTAAAGATATTACAAAGCATTACACTTTATAAGGAAACATACAATAATATAAATAATAAAGTTGTAAATCCCATGATTTTAATATATTTGAGAATCTGCTTGTGATTTTCATTGACATTTTTATATTCTACTCTCTTGATTGATAAATCAATGCCTTAACTCCCCTTCAAATTGGGAATGAGACAATCTCAAATTCTCAATTTGCAACGTAACTTTCCAAATGCATTTTTGGAATAATAGCTTCATGAAGAGATTAACAATTCGATGCACAAACAGAACATACTTAGTCACAAGAGTTCCACGAGCCACTTTTTCTCGCACATAATGATAATCTAATTTGGTATGTTTAGTTCTTGCATATATTAACATATGAATTGCACTGATATTATCACAAAATAATATTTGATGGACTTAAGAGATGAATACCTAAATCTCTTAAAAGGAAAGATATCCAAACAATCTTAGCTATTGTCAACCAATTGCACGATACTCTATATTGGCACTAAATCGAGCGATTGTTCATTGCTTCTTAGCACTCCATAATATATCGTTACTATAGGTACAAAATATCGTAGTCAATTGCCAAGTCAAGTAAAAATTTGCCCAACCTTCATCACAAAAGGCATACAACTCTATAGAAAGATATGCATTTCTCAATTTATTGTGCCACCGACATAGCGCAAAATGTGCTTCATAATTTGAAAATGAATCACAGTAGGCCATACGTGAATTGAGATATAAAATTGACTGCACATGAAATATCTAGATATGTGATGGTGAGATATTAAAGAGTTCTGGCAATACTTTGATAGAACGTGGGATCCGAAAATAATTTTGCTTTTGAGAGAATGAGGGCGAGTGGCTATAGGCGTGGATCTTGGCTTGCAAACAACCATTTGAGCACATTCAAGAATTGACAAAGCATATGTGGTTGGCACAAATAAAGACTAGCAAATAATATTCTAACCTCCACAACCAAAAAGTAATATAATGGCTCTATATCCTTTATTGTAAATTCACTACTCAATGAAGAAATAAATCCCTCAAGCAAGTTTGGATCATTTTTTATGATAGTCATATCGTCCACGAATAAAAGCAGAGCCAAAATGCCATGATCTGATTTTTGAATAAACAATGAAGGATCTACAATGCTGCAAAAGAAACCAAATGCTAAAAGAAACAAGCTAAAATGATCAAACCATGCTTTTGATGCTTGCTTGATTCCACACAAAGCTCTCTCAAGTCTGCAAACATAATACAAGTTTTTCGGTCCTCAAAACAAGGTGGTTGCTCCATATAAATAGAAAGAAATAAATATCTATATTAAAATTAAAAAATTGACCAAAAAAATATTAAAAACGAAAAACAACAAATGGGGAGTAGATTAAAAAGAAAAAATCAAAGCCCACTTGCATCAATCGTACACTCTCACTACTCTCCCTCCTATACATCCGAAAAGACCCTCTTTTCATCTAATTTATAGATATGTGAAACAAATTTTTCATTGGACCCTCAGAAAAATATGCATCCACGGGAAAAGAAAAATGTTGATATACTGACAATGCTAATTTATAATAACTTTTCTAATATAACTAAGTACGATGTATTCCATGATGGGATGAGATGCCCATACTTTTTAAGTTTCTACATTGAGTTATGCAATATCAATTTTGTAGACTTCAATCATCAAATTGATTTGAAATGCTTCTGTTTGTCATGTTTGGTGCATGAGGACCTATAAACTATAAAATGACTCGCCTGCAGTCTCACACTATGTTCAATGGATGTTAAGGCTATTGTTAAACTTGGATTACGGTCTTTGCCTATTTTGTCTAATTGTAACATCGGTAATGCACACAGAGCTGTCTGTATAATGTAGGGATTTTGATATTTATTCTAGACATTCCATTACCATTAGCACACCCCTCATTATATGCAAGGCAACCCCTTCATCATTTCATGCCGACTCTTAAAGCCTGTAGTTGTTTCGGAATCAATTTCGACAAACGAGAGGACAAAGGGTCTCCTTCTGTCTCACCCCGTCGTTGCTGTGGAAAAACATAACAAGAAACATATATATCGGACCAAAATCAGTCTCTACACAGACTCGACACGATGGAGAAAGCTAAAATGGGACCCGCGAGTAGAATGCCATTCCTTGTATGGATGAGATTAGGGACATGAGGCAAATTGAGCTCGGATTAGAGGCACTAGCATCATACACCGGATGTATCTTTGGCCGTCAAAATAGTTATCGAAGAGGTGGAAAAATTCACCAGCTCACAAGTCAAAACACAACCAGGCCACATAGCCCCCAAGGATGCCAAGAGACTCACGGAAAAAAACCTGTCCCTTAAGAACCACGAACAGCCTTCAGTCCGTTATTAGCAGCACGTCATTAAGGAAAGAAACCGCACCCGCTGCACAATCGAATGAAAGCAAATATGGCAAGTTCTTCACGTCCCCAACATCATTTGGTTGGGAAATCATACGCCCCGATATCAGATCAAATTGTTTATCAACAGATTCAACCACCTTTCCTAATGCCAAAAAACTGCAAAATCCGAAGATTGAAAATATGAGCATCTTAGTCGACTTGATGGGATCCATAGAACATGCAAGTTTATCGATACGCATACTCGATATCACAATGGAATAGAGGTGGCAAATGAGTGGGTCGGGTCGGGTCGAAAATGGGTTGACCTATATTTGACTCATTTAACCCGTTTTGACCCATATTATTGTAATGTAAATCTAGTGACCCATACCCAAACCGTACCTAACCCGACCCGACCCATATTGTAAAAACGTATTAATATTTTAGGAAAACTCTCTTCCACTATATGCTAATTGGATTAAAACTTCAAATTAAATTCAAAATAGTAAATAAAATAAAATAAAAAGTTAAAAAAAAAAAACCTATAAATTAAAATATTTATAAAGAATTAAACTATACACATGCTTCTCTTATTTGAAGTGAACATATCATTAAATAACTAAAAACTGTAACATGAAATTTTTAAAATAAACCTAAAAAAAGCTCATTTTTATGATTTTTTTATTAAAAAAAGTATTGTTAATATATTTTTATGCAATACAAACTTTTTAACAATTTTTATGCAATACAAATTTAATGAAAATTTTTATAATTCTTTTTAAAATATTTTTAAAAAATCGAATTTTTAATTTTTTAATTTTTTAAAATATAAATTTTAATTTTAATTATTTTTCTTTTTCTCTTTTATTTTTCTTCGGCTGGCCGCCGGCAACCAGCCACAGGCAAGATCGAGCTCATCGGTGTCGGGCGGGGCTCGATCTAGCTGAATCGCGAGGCCAAGACACCGCGACACCGGCATGCTCGAGTCTCACTAGTCATCGGCGAGGTCGAGCTTCACCGGATCTGGCGAGATCGAGCTCGCCGGCCCGAGGCGAGGCTCGATCTCACCGATCCAGCGGGCCGAGGCCCTGCCCAACGCCTATGAACTCGAGCCTCGCTAGATCCGACGAGAGGCTCGAGCCTCGCCCGATCATCAACGAGGCCGAGTCTTGCCGAGATCCGGCTAGGCTCGAGCCTCGTCGACGACGGCGAGGCTCAAGCCTCGCCGAGATCGGCCTTGCCGGCTCGCCAGTCATCGGCGACCCGGCGAGGCTTGGTGACGGCGAGCTTGAGCCTTGCCTAGCCTATCAACGGCACGCCATCGCCCGCCGGCGATCGGCTAAGGGATGAAGAAAAGAAATAAAAAGGAAAAAGAAAAAAGAAAAAAATTAAAATATAAAAAATAATTATAATTTGATTTTTATATAAAAAAACATTTTATAAAATTAAAGAAGGCCATGGCCCATGGGTTGAAAATGGGTCTAAATGGGTTATTAGTAATAACCCATTTAGACTCATTTATTTTTGTGCTTTACTTTCTCAAATCCATTTTTGACTAATATTTAACTTTTACTTGACTCATATATGATCCATTTAACTAAAAATGGGTCATAATATGGGTTTATGACCCATATTGCCACCTCTACAATGGAACTAATGATGAAACTTCACTTATCAGATTTTACACGATGTCCTATGTTTAGATAAAGAAAGAAAATTCACCTCTAGAGAGCAGTAGCTCTACCATAATCACATAGCACACAGCATTCGGCACTACAAGGTCAATTTTTTCCCTCGAATGGGGCAACATTAGAAACTCAAAGCACTTGCAATCCACAACCTTCACCGAAAGAAGATTGGATTATATAGCAAAGTTCTACAAGTTAGCCAACTAGGTCCCTCTGCTATTAAGTATTGACTAGCAGCTGACTTGGTTCGATAGCAAGGCCAAAGGATGGATCAGAAAGAAAAACAAAATTCTTGGAGGTGAGTCCATAAGGAGAAGAGCTTCTTACAACATCGCAAATGGGGGGAGCTCACTCGTCCATATCCTCTTCTCCATCGGCTTCCGCCTCTTCATCCTCCCTCCTGAGCTAACCACGTACATTACACTCCATTATATCAGAAGGAGCATCATCCGACGACGGAGGCAGAGGAGCCAATGTACCGCCGCAGTTTTTCCTGTTGCACATATACCTGACGAAGAAATACGCATGGGGGAAGTCGGTCTCCTTCTCCTCTGCAATACCCACCTCTGACCCGCTCATTTGTTCATCGGCATCCTCATCCATCCCTTCACCGTCACCATCATTGTCTTCGCCAATATCATCGTGCTCATTCTCATCATCGGACCAATTCGCCTCGACCTTGCACCGATCGCAGTCGCAGGCGAACCCATAGTCTTCCATCAACCTCTTCTGCCTATTCGCATAATTCAAGTTGACAGGAAAATAACTCAGGCAGATCTCCCTCCCTTGAGGAACATCATGGATCATCTGCACGATTATATCAGTACTGCCATCAGAAGCAGAGTCCACATAGTCAAATCTACAAGCATTTGGAAGGCAATCGTGGTTGAAGAAAGAAGCTCTTGATAAATACCGTAAGTTCTCACCGATCTCTCCCCATCCACCTCGCCCCCACCCCGCGACGAAACCGACTCCATCAAGCCGAAAGCGTTGAGCTTGTCCTTCGACAGCAAGGCCACGATCATTTCAAGAGAAAACCCCTGAGGAAAAGGCGAACCCAGAGGAGAGGGAGGACAAACCGAGGCGAGCAGCGAATTAGGTTGCACCGACACGCGACATGACAAATCGACAAGTCATTTCTCAAAAAAAAATCGACGTCTTGAGGCAGCGTTATATATTAAATGAATATTTTTATTTTTTAATTAATTTAATTCAAATTTATAAATAAATAATTAATTTTTAAAAAAAAACCTACAATAAATTTGCAATAATTATTCAACATATAGTACTCTTATTTTTCGAAATTATTTTTTAATTTCATTTAACAATTTTTTCGATTAAATAAAAAACCCCCACCCCATTAGATTAAATAAACCCCCTTTCATCTTATTTTATAGACATATGAAACAAAATTTCATTGAAACCTAAGAAAAATATTGCTTTAGCAAATGAATAAAAGTTGATTGTTTGACTAACGGAGTTACTCCAGTCTCTTTGTATGGTTTGACATTCAATCGCAGAAAAATAAAGATGACATACCCAAAATACTCTTTTACACTCTCTCTCTCTCTCTAATAAGTAACTACTTGGCCATAAGCTATAATCATGACTAAATTAATCAAATAACTGATGATTGATGGTTATGATATTAATCTCTATTGTAAGTAATCAAACTATTAATGTGATACATAACTAGTGGTGTCGTTATATGATTCTTGCAATATACGAATTGCGGTAAATATACTCACCATTCTTATAAATAATAATTCCCATAATTATTATTAAGCATGATGTATATAAAGGGATGAGATTTGAGTTTCCACATCGAGTTATGGAATATCACCCAAAAAATTTGAGAAGACATAATACGCAAGGCAACCCCATTTATTAGCTCATGCTGACTCCTTGAAGCCTGTAGCTGTTTCAGTATCATTTTTGACGGATGGAAGGATGATGTTCCTTCTGTCTCACCTCATCGTCTTGCTGTTGAGAAATATACCGAGAAACATATAACTGGGGACCAAACTCAGTCTCTACACAGGCTTGAGACGATGAAAACACGCAAACGAGACACGCGAATAGGATGCCATTCGATGTTTCCTTATATGGGTGAGATTAGGGACATGAGGGAAGATCGCTGAGCTCGGATTGGAGAAACTAGCATCATACACCGGACGTATCCTTGGCAATCGAACTAGTGAGGGAAGAAGCAATGGAAACTCACCAGTTCACAAGTCCAAACACAACCAGGCTAGTATGGCCCCAAGGATTTCGAAGAGAAAGAAAAAGACCTGTCCCTTAAGATCCACAAACAACCTTCCAATTGAATCAAAGCGTATATGGCAAGTTTTTCCACCTCCCAACATCATAGGTGGGGAAATCATATCCTCAGATCAAATCTCTTATCAATAGATTCGACCACCATTTCTAATGCCAAAGAGCTGCAAAATCTGAAGATTGACAAATACGAGCAACTTAGTTAACTTAAAGGATCCACAAAATATTCCAGTTAATCAATACACATACTCAATGATTCCAAGAAGGAACTCATGGTAAATCTTCCCGGAACTTCAACTTATTAGATTTCAAATGATATCTTGAAGTAAATAAAGAAAGAAAATTCACCTCCAGAGAATTGCAGCTACACCATCGTCACAGACAGAGCACATGGCATTCGGCATCACAAGATCAATTTTTTCCCACCAAATGGCTGAAATTAGGAACTCAGTACTCGCAACCCACAACTTTCACCACAAGAGGATTGGATTGTAAAGCAAAGTTCTACAAGCTAGCCAACTAGGTCCCTCTACTGTTAACTAACAGCCGATTCGTTTGAAGTGCAAGGCCAAAGGATGGTCTAGAAAAAAAAAAACAAAATTCCCAGAAGTGAGTCCATAAGGAGAAGAGCTTCTTACAACATCGCATCTCCGTCGGCTTCCGCCTCTTCATCCTCCCTCCTGAGCTGACCGCATACATTATTACATTCCATTATATCAGAGGGACAGCCATCCGACGGAGGCAAAGGAGCCACTATCCTGCCACAGTTTTTCCTGTTGCGCATATACGTGACGAAGACATACGCATGGGGGAAGTCGGTCTCTTTCTCCTCCGTGATACCCACCTCTGACCTGCCCATTTGTTCATCGGGTGTCCTCATCCATCCCTTCATTGTCACCATTGTCGTCTTCGTTGCTATCATGGTTCTCATTTTGGTCATCGGACCAATTGGCCCCGACCTTGTGCTGATGTGGCTAGACTCGAGCTCACTGAGCGTTGCTGACCTCTGGTGAGGCTTGAGCTCACTGGAATCTAGTGAGATTAACCTTGCCTGTTGCAGGCGATCGGCCAAAGAAGAGGCAAAAAAGAAAAACAAAAAATAAAAAGTAATTGAAAATTCGATTTTAAAAGTAAAGAAAAAATTAAAAATAAAAATAAAACAATATCAAAGGAGTGGACAAAGGTTGGTACCAAGCGGTTGAAAATATTTTCTAATTCATTTTCTCATTTCAGTTAAATACCTAAAATATTGTTATTCTCCTAGAAAAACTATTTACTGGAAAAAAAATTTGGATGCATCACATTTTTATTATTTTATTATTTTTTAAGTTTATTTTTGGGTTTCAGCCAAATGGGGCCAATGTAACATTGAACATGATCTAGTACAGTAGGTAGGTAATCACTTCTTCATCTGTTCAACATTTAAATAGTCTCACAATTATAACTCATGATACACTTAACATAGACAAATTCACAATGCATTCGACTCATGCTCCTAAATTTATCTTTTTTCCTCCCCTTCTTGCACACGATGCGTGTGCCCTAACGGTAGTGAATTTATTTTGTAAGGATTCTTCTCAAAGCAAAAGTAGTGAACTGCCTTTAATCAGTTCTTTTTTTTTTAATCAGTCTTTGAGCAAGAAAGGAATGTCCCCCAGTTGGCTTATTTGGGAAAAAAACCGAATGTGTTGCCCGCACGAAAGGGACCCGGAATGAGGTCATCAATATGCGTAATTAGGGCTTAACCAATTTATCAAAATGACGTACTAATCTGATCGGGTGAGGGTCTGGCAATATATTTGTGTTCAGAGTTTACTAATGATAGCAGTTATAATGGATCCAAGTGCTTCTCGATTGGAGCTCATAAGCAATTATAATGGGTTGGAGCTCTTATTGATTAGAGGTTATAAATGCTTGTAGCCAATTCTGTATGAAACAGGTGGAAGTATTTGAGTTTCACACAAGATAGTTATTACTAGTCTTACGTGCCATCTAACTTATTTAACATGAAGTTATATATTGTCGTGAACAAACCCTGCACACATAATATCATTACATCACTATTTGTGGCAACGTTTTTTTCTTTTATATATGTGCAGCGTATGCATGAAAAAAGTGCATTGAATACTAAATTTGAGACTTGAGTAAGAGACCTAGAATATCACAAATATATAATGAAAAAATGACAACAAAAAAGAAGTATAATTTTAAATCTAGTGTCACGTCAAATATGTAAAGTTGGTGTCCAAATTGGTACTGCATGTATTCAATCCATAGGAGCCCTTTGATTGAGAGAGACACACGGGAGATTCATCGAATTCACAGGCTAATACACGATCCGGGGATTACGGGCGTTGCGTGCATGAAATTCGAATCCTGGTGCAGGAGAAGTGAATCACATGTACATGACTTGTCCCGTAACTCATATTGAAGTATTAGTTGGGCCTGGGCACCCCCAAAGTTTCATCCCCCAGCCCTCTTCACTCTTCCATTCTCTCCCTCTCCCCATATATTCACCTCTTCTCTCACTCCTTACAGCTTGAAGAAGAAAAAACAAAAAAACATAAAACAAGAGCAAAAGACCCTCCAGAACAGAAACTTGTGGAACCTGTGAAACTTGTGGAACTACGTCTCCTATGGAACCGCACAAGTTCGACTCGATTGCCCCACTTGATGAGAGCCTCCAGTTCATTACCTCCGATGACGAGGAGCAACGACACTGGAAGATGCAGTCCATCTACAGGACCCCGCACGTATCACCACCCTCAACGGCGAGGCCTACCAGCCGCAAGTTGTCTCCATCGGCCCCTACCACCACGGGGAGGCCCACCTCCTCCCCATGGAAGAACACAAGCTTTGCGCGGTCCGCCACTTCCTTAAGCGGTCCAAGAAGCCTATGGAGAGCTTCTTCGAGTCCCTGAGGGAGGTGGCGTGGGACCTCGAGGAGAGCTACGACGCTCTGGACCCGAAGTGGAAGGCAGGCAGCGGCGAGGGCGTGTTACCCCAGTTCCTGAAGCTGATGATAACTGACTGCTGCTTCATGCTCGAGCTCCTGAGGATATTAGACAAACAGGTGGACGACTACGTGTTGAACGACCCCATCTTCAGCTACCACGGGTTTCTCTACATGATGAATGACATTTGGAAGGATATGTCGATGCTGGAGAATCAGCTTCCGATGCTAGTGCTGGAGCGGCTGGTGGCTGTGGAGAGCGATGGCAAGGAGGTTACTTTCTTAGATTTAGTCGGTCGTAAGATAAGAAAATATTGCAAGTACGCAAACCACTATACTATGTGCACCTAACAGTACATCTTTGTGATATCACATGAACCCTACGATGGATCCACCGAATCTAATGCTCCAAATGCATTGATTACACAGTTCACAATCAACCGATAATTTGATTGAAACTTCATTTTTTCCCCTCTATCGCAAGTAGTATCAATACGACCACAATCTCAGATTCAATGTGCTGACTTCACTCCAACAACACAGGACGACCAATTCGTCAGCACGCTCATCCTCAAGTTGTGGTACTCCAAAAAAGGCCATCAAAAGGATGGGCAAATGCCTGCACTTCCTGGACGTTATCAGGAAGGGCACGCTGATGGAGCGCAAGAAGGACGAGGAGGAAGTTACTTTCTTAGATTTCACTCTGTCGGAAGATGTTATTGCAAGTATGCTAGCCACCATACTATAGGCACCAAACAGTACATCTTGGTCAACTCACCCTACGAAGGATTTACTGAATCTAATGCTCCAAATGCACTGGATGCACGGTTCCAGATCAACTGACAATTTGATGATTAAATCTATCACCGCCATAGGAAACTTTATTTCTTCCCCCTTTTACTCAAGTTGTATCGATCCAACCACAATCTTGGATTCAATGTACTGACTTTACTTCAACAACACAAGGGGACAAATCCGTCAACAGGCTCATCCTCAACTTCTGCTCCCCCAGTAAGGGCATCGCGAGGATGGGCAAATACCTGCACGTCCCAGACTTCTTCAGGAAGTGCATGCTGTTGGACCCCAAGAAGAAGGACGACGTGGACAGGCTGAACTTTCTGACGACTATCCAATTGGCCACCGAGCTCGACGAGCATGGGATCTGGTTCAAGATTAACAAGACCGACAGCATCAAGGACATTTCCTTTGCAGACGGCGTCCTGATGCTCCCCTACATCCAAATGACGGAGGTCACCATGTCCTGCATCCTCAACATCATGGCGTTCGAGCGCCTCCATGTCAGGGCTGGGAACGAGGTCACATCCTGCATCTACTGCATGGGGCACATAATTACCAAGGGGCGGGACGTCACACTGCTCCGCGCCCAGGGCATCATCGTGCATTTCCTGGCAAGCGATGAAGCAATAGCCAAGACGTTCAACTCGCTGACGTGCTCGAGGAGGTCAACAAGTACTACGATAAGCGCTGGAACATGTGGAGGGCTAATCTCATCCACACCTACTTCAGGAATCCTTGGGTTGTATTGTCTCTCATTGCTGCCGTCTTCGTCTTTGCGCTCACCATAATTCAGACTGTATATTCCGTGCTCGACTTCCACAAATGAACCCTTCGCCTCTCAGAACAATAATATACTCTCTTTCTTCCATTTTTCTTGGGTTTTCTTCTGTTGAAGGATGCTTGATCATCATCTCGTGATCGGTTTGTCGAATGTTGTTATGAATGATCTTCCTCCTGTTTTTCAGTCGCGTTTATATCCCTCTTTAAATGTTTTGAATAATGAACATTTTTACTTAACATTGTCAAATGATAATTCTCTTGTTTGAGTCTCCTTGACATTTGTCCAGTTTGAATCGGGTAGGGTGAAGGATGATCAAGTTCTAGGCAAATGAAATTTTCATCGCACCATTTATTCTTGATTAAATTTGTGAAGTTGCAGTGAATTTAAGGGGGAAAACAAATACGGCCTTCAAAGACATCTCTAATCACCATTTGCTTTTAACATCCTCAAAGAATAAAGGTGTTTGATTGTTGATCTCATGTTGAAATGATTTCTACTATATTAAAGATATTACAAAGCATTACCCTTTATAAGAAAACAATACAATAATATAAATAATAAAACTGTCAATCCCTTGTTTTATTATATTCGAGAATCTGCTCGTGATTTTGATTCACATTTCCATATTCTTCTTTTCTCTTGATTGATAAATCAGTGCCTTAACTCCCCCTCAAATTGGGAATGGGACAATCCCAAATTCTCAATTTGCAACATAAGTTTCCAAATGTGCCATTTTTTCTCGCACATACTGATAATCTAATTCCATATGTTTAATTCTTGCATATAACATGAGATTAATCAACATATAAATTGCATTGATATTATCACAAAATAATATTGGTGGACTTTAGAGATAAATACCTAAACCTCTAAAAATGGAAGATATCCAAACAATCTCAGCAATGATTGACGACATTACATAATACTCTAAATTGGCACTAGATCGAGCAACCGTTCATTGCTTCTTAACACTCCATGATATACAATCACTACGGGTACAAAATATCGCAGTCAATCGTCGAGTCAAGCAACAATTTGCCCAATCTTCTATAGTTAACTTGGACAGGATTCACATTTCTCGATCTATTGTGCTACTTATATAGCGAAAAATGTGCTTCACAATTTGAAAATGAGTCATAATAGGCCAATGCATGAATTGACATATAAAATTGACTGCACATGAAATATCCAGTTGTGTGATGATGAGATATTAAAGAGCTCTGACAATACTTTGATATAGCGTAGGTGTGGCATCCTAAAATTTCATGACAACCCCTGGATATACCATGAACCATGAATAGGTGATGGAAGCGCCATCGGACTATGTTATGGTCATTGGCTAATAGATTACAATTTAACAAGGCCGAGCAATGAATGGACAATTATTTTGTTGGAAATTATAACCTATGTCCATGAGTGATCAATGATTGTACTAAGGGACAAATTGATAAGGGAAATTTTTATTCTTGGCCGTGCGCTTTATAAGTTGGATTTTATTGATTTATGTTACAAAGTTTTATGGCCATATAAATTTGCAATTATGTATTTATATAAGTGAGGATTAAATGGAAAAATATGAGAAGGTTTGGGCCAATTTTCTTAAGGCCAAACCAGCCCAAAAACCAGCCCACAGCCCACCGTTTCCCCCCATTTGGTCGACCAAGCCTGGCCCAAATGAGGCCCATTAGCCTTGCATGAAGATCAACAAGTGGTGTGAAGGGTGCTACAAGTGGCGAGAGGAACTTACCAAGTGTCCATTGCCATGCAAACCTCATGATTACTAGTTAATCATGAGGGTGAAAGGAAGAAAAGGGAGAGAGAAGGGGTGGATTGCACGAGGGGAATGATCGTGCGAGAGAGGGAGAATTCGAGAGAGAAGCAGAGAAAGAGAGAAAGCCGAGGGAGAGAGAGAGGGTTCGTGGGTGCTTTGGCGAGGGAAGAGGAAGACCAAGTCCCGCCGTGCGTGCGCCTAGCTTCGCCGTCGACCGTGCTGTGTTCGAAGTCCCCGAGTCGCCGTTACTTGCTTGATTTCGTCGGATCTAAGGCAAGTAGAGTCCATTGATCTACACTTTGCTTGCTGTGATTGTGTGTGATGTATGGTGAATTTCGGAGGTGGTGGAGGTGAGAATTTTCGAAGTTATGGAAGTAGTGCCTTAGTCTAGTAATCTGTTTTCTGGAAAAACAGTCCGACCTTTGGTGATTTCGTGAGCTGCATGCAATTTTCTAGTTGGAATATCACTTAAAATTCTTGATGAAAGTTGTAGAGGACTTCTTGCAGGTTAACATAATAAAATTTGAGATGAAACGGACAAGTATTGGATGGTGAAACCATTTTTCTTCAAAGATACTAGATCTGGAAAACTGATATGTTGATCCCTTGCAGTTCTGTGAATTTTGTGAAATTATCCAGTCCTAATTTGATCTCTTGTACTTAATAAGAGTTGTATAAAACATCTTGAGGAGCAAAATACTGAAATTTTAGAATAAACGGACACGTATTGATCGGGGAAATGATTTTTCTTTGAAGTGTTAAATCTGGAAATCGTTACCGAGGGTTAGGGGGCGTTTTGGTGAATGTAGCTCATGATCTATAACGAATATGACTTCGAGTTCTTCAGGGAACCTTTACCTCTAGGTCTTGGATATGATATATAAAAATTTCAGAATTTTCGGAGTTGATTTAGGGTTTATACCAAATTTATGAATAAAACTGTGCAATGGTGATGTTCCGAAACTTTAAGTTGTGATGCATGGACTGTAAGTGACCTATACGAAGCTCTTTTGACATGGTGTTCTTCATAAAACCTTTTTCTCTAGATCTTTTTTATAACATGTTAAATTTTCATAATTTATTGAGATCGTTTACTAATTTTTCCAGAATTTTTATTTAAGGAGTGCATTCTGCTTTGTCCGAAAATTTGCTCCATTTTCAAGAACAAATGAATTGCTTTGTGAAGTGTGATATCTTGGTTGTTATTTGTATTGCATATATGGTGACATTTGGCATATCGCATATCAAAAAGGCTGGTTTAAACCTCCGACATTGTTGCATCAAATGTTAAATTGAAAATGAGAGAGATATATATATGGGAATATGCATTGTGATTATGATAATACCATTGGAGGTGTGAGCCGACGATACCCCGGGAGTGTCGGGATGCCTGGAGTGTGTGTGCCGGATGCCTGGAGGTGTGTGCCGGATGTCCTCGGGAGTTTCGGGATGCCTAGTGGTATATCGGTACGTAATTCCAGGAAATGCCTAGTGGTATGTCGGTATGTAATTCCGGAAGGCAGGGGTAACCATTTTCATGGCAAGCCCCGGCGATTCCTCGTGATGCCAAATGTGATGCGAGATGCCCGGAGGTGTGTGCCGGAGGTTCCTCGCGATGCCAAGTTGGGTGCGAGCGATATATGAGAGATGCAAACACTAGTCCCTAGGAGAAAGATGAGATCATTTTGAATATCAAAATGGGAATTGAATCATGAACGTGTGTGTGTGCATATGACATGGGATATAATTGCCTATGAAATTAAGTTGATACTATATGGCATTGAGAATGCTATCTTGAAAGCATTGAATGGATCTCATGAGGATATATATGATTGTATGGGTGATATGGATCATGCGCATGTATGTGTATATGGCATGGGATATAATTGTCTATGAAATTGAAATTGAGTTGATACTATATGACATTGAGAATGCGATCATAAAAGGCATTGAATGGATCTCATGAGAATATATATATGATTGTATGGGTGATATGGATCATGTGCATATATGTGCATATGGCATAGAACATGAATTGCCTTAATGAATGCATCTCATAGAGATATAAGCATGATTACATGGATGATATGTGCATTTCACATGAAATTGTGGTTGTCTTGCTTGTTGCATTGTGTAGTTTAATGGATCTTTACTGTCGAGTGGTTGTACTCACCTTGTTTGGGTACTAACATTTCAGACTAGATAAGATACCTTTGCTACTGGTAGATGGATCGAGTGGTTGGATATAACCGTGAGGAGGAGGATAGCAAATGAAGGAACTTTTAGATGCCAACATTGAACGATAGACCTTTAAGTATACGACTGTTGGAAAAGATGTTGGTCATCTTTTGAAGTATAACCAAGTATAGAAGACCTTGGCATTTTTTATGTATCGGCTAATGATGTCCATCAAGTTATGTAAATAAAGGTGTTTAGCTTTAACTTATATAAAATGCTTAATTGGTGTGCACTCTTTTCTGAATATAGGGAAGGGAGTTGATGGATGTGCTTTCGCCATATAAATTGCGCATGGACCGATCTAAAATATATAAACCCCCAAGATTGATAGGCCTTCAGGTCAAGAAAGAAAGGTAAGCAAACTGTGGCGACCCCAACGGATTGGGGGCCGTCGAGGGGTGCCATAGTAGGATCCAAAAATAATTTCACATTTGAGAGAATGAGTGCAAGTGGCTATAGGCATGGATCCTAGCTTGCAAGCCTCCATTTGAGCATAATCAAGAATTGACAAAACATATTGCGGTTGGCACAAATAAAGGCTATCAAAAAATATCATAATCTCCACAACCATAAAGTAATGTAATGGCTCTGTATCCTTCATTATAAATTCACTACTCAATGAAGAAATAAATCCATCAAGCAAGTTTGGATCATTACTGATGCCAATCATATCGTCCACAAATAAAAGTAGACCTAGAATGCCATGATCTGATTTTTGAACGAAAAACGAAGGATCTACAATGTTGCAAAAGAAACCCAATGGTAAAAGAAAGAAGCTAAAATGATCAAACCATGCTCTTGATGCTTGCTTGAGGCCACACAAAGCTCTCTCAATTTGCAAATATAAGACAGGTATATTTCGTCCTCAAAAGAAGGGGGTTGCTCCATATAAACATATTGTGGTAGAAATAAATATCTATATTAAAAATAAAAAAAAAATAATGGGGAGTAGATTAAAAAAAATAAAATTCAAAGCCCACTTGCATCAATCCTACACTTTCACTACTCTCCCTCCTATACATCCAAAAAGTCCCTCTTTTCATCTAATTTATAGATATATGACACAAATTTTTCGGGAAAATTGTCCAAAAAGTCCTAAACCTATTACACTTTTGCCAATTCAGTCTTAAACCTTTTAACTTTGCCAATTGAATCCTGCCGCGACCTCTTTTTTTCTCGGCGCCCGCAATCGGGTACGAGCAACTAAGGAGGCTAATGGCTCGGCTGAATGTATCAAGCTCGGACTCTCCCAAGTCCACCAATTCACGACTTAATGGTTCAAGTTTTTAACCTGTATTCAATTTTTAAAATGGAGTCGCCACTAATCGATTTGGGGTGGGTTGATTAGAAACCCAAGTGAAGTATCGGGAGAAATACTCACTTCTGCGCAACTAGAGAAATTAGGATCGGGGACTTGATTACACTAGTTAATCACTAATGCCCTTTCGGTACCTAATCTTGTTTAAACCCTAAGGCTTTTTGGATATTCGAGGGATTTTCCATGCATTTTCGGGAGGAAAAACATTTTTGAGTCTTTTTCTCATTTTTGGACATAAAAGGGATTTTTTGGATTTTTTTTGGAAAAATACAAGTCTTTTTGGCTTTTTCTAAATTTTTTGGCTTTTTCATGAATTTTTGGTTTTTTTTTTTTGACATTTTTTGGAGAATATGGAATATTTGTGATTTTTTTTTCGGAAAATAAAATATTTTTTGAAAATTAAATTATTTTTTTGATTTTTCTCGATTTTTTTAGAAAATAAAACATTTTCGATTTTCTGGAAATTAAAACATTTGTTAATATTTTTTTAAATTTTGATTTTTCTTTTTTATTAAAATATTATAAAAAGCCGACCCGGTTCGGATCTCGCTAGTTGGGTCCGGCAGGTCGGCCTAACGACGAGCCCGCCCATGCGGGCCCGAGCTTTTTTAAAAACGACGCCGTGGCGGGCGTTTGGGGCGCCCGGCCCGGCTCGACGACCGGCTCCACGACCCGCTCCCCCGCGAAACCCTACCCGACTGGATCCGGCACCACCCGACTCGCGGCCGCCCCTCGAAACCCTACCAGTTCGCGGCCGGGTCCGATCCGATGACCCGAGGCCACGAACCGGGAAATCGGGAACCCTAGGGTTCTCAATTCGCGGCGCCGAAGAGGGGGAAGGCTGAGGTGCTGCGCGCGGCGGCGGCGCGGCGGCGAAGATGACAACGGCGGCCGGACTACGGGAGGGGTGATGGCGACGGTGACGGCGTGATACACGCTCGGCAACGGCGCGACGGGCGGACCGCGACGACGAGACCCACTCGAATCCCTTCCCCCTCCCGCGTCTCTCTCTCCCTCTCTGTTTCTCTCTCTACTCTCCCCTCCGGCGAGGCTCGGATGCGAGGCCGTGAACCCTCGGCCCCCCGAAGTCTCTCAGTGGGGTGTCCAAGGGCTGCGACTCGATCTGGCTCCCTCTCTCTCTCTCTGTGTCTCTCCGGCAGAACTTCCCCCCCTCTCCGGCCGCGAGCCTTCGGATCTCGACCTGCTCGTCCTCGGCCCCCTTCTAAAGTCTCTCGGTGGGAGGTTGTGAGGATCTGCAGCCTTCGATCCTTCTTGGCGTCAGTGTCTGTCCTCTTCGTCGGGGATGGAGGGCCTATTTATAGGCCGAGGGTGGCCGGTCGACGGAGCTCGGCCGTCGGTTGCCACGGCCTTCGCCGGCCGAACCGGCGTCCCATCCGACTCCAGCCCCCCACTCCACGTGCGTCATCGCTGCTCCTCCCCTCCACTGCGGCGTCGCGCCCCCTGCGCGTGCACTTTAACCCCAGCTAGCGAGGAAGAAAACGGCGAAGGGGTGGGCCTTGCGCTGGGCTGGAGGCCCACAAACGGGGCTGCTGCTTTTTGCTTTCTTTTCGTTTCTTTTTCGCTTTTTTTGTTTATTTATCATCCGAAAAAGATAAGATAAAATAAAATTAACTAAAGTTAAATAAAACCTAACTAATTTTAGGCATCAACAGCTGCCCCTCTTTGAAGGTGAGCTCGCAGAGGTTGCATTCAAAGACAAAATGATGCCTAAATTTTATCCATACATGCATAACAGATTATATTTTATTTGGAACCTATTATTCTACGCAAAAAGGGCAATGTAACATTACATATACTAAGGCGAGATAAGAAGAAACACCGTAGCTACTTACCGGGGAGTGAGTGAGGCAGGGTGTGAACCCGAGTTTGGCAAGTATCAAGGCGTCATCTTACAGGTGATATGAGGAGGTTGCTTTTCCGGGGGCTCGAACCATTCTTCGGTCGCCTGTTAAAACAATCAATGGTTTGTCTAAGACCCGAACCTTTCTTCGGTCGCCTTGACAAGAAATTGCTCCTCCGGGACCGAACCATTCTTCGATGCCTATTGGAGTAATCAGTGGTTTGTCTCGGACCCGAACCATTCTTCGGTCGCCGTGACGAGAAATTGCTTCTCCAGGACCCGAACTATTCTTCGGTCGCTTGTTAAAACAATCTGTGGTTTGTCTAGGACTCGAACATTTCTTCGGTCGCCTTGACGGGAGATTGCTCCTCCAGGACCCGAACCATTCTTCAGTCGCCTATTAGAGTAATCAGTGGTTTGTCTCGGACTCGAACCATTCTTCGGTCGCCTGTTAAAACAATCCATGATTTGTTTAGGACCCGAACCTTTCTTCGGTCGCCTTGACGGGAGATGCACCGACCTTTCTCAGGGCATCTCATTTGTGGGTGCCTGATTTGTATCGAGGACACCAGTTGATTCCCGACCTTTCTCGGGAGATGCGTCGACCTTTCTCAGAGCATCTGTTTGTTGGGAGATAGTACTTGGACGATCACAAGTACAAACTCTTGGAGGATACCTGGATGATCAAAAGTATCGAAGGGGTACCTGGACGATCACAGGTACAAACTCTTTGGGGGATACTTGGATGATCACAAGTATCGAAGGGGTACCTGGACGATCACAGGTATAAACTCTAAAGGAAGAATCAAGGCATGCTTGAGATATTCGTGTGGAAATATCGAGGATGGGTCTTGCATATACGTGAAGGTCTCTCACCTCCTAGTAAAGGGGAATATCGAGGACGTACCTGGGATATTAGTGAAGGTCTCTCACCTCCTGGTAAATGGGAATATTGAGGATGTGCCTCGCATATTCATGAAGGTCTCTCACCTCCTGGTAAAAGGGAATATCGAGGATGTACCTGGGATATTTGTGAAGGTCTCTCACCTCCTGGTAATTGGGAATATCGGGGCGTGGGATATTCGTGAAGGTCTCTCACCTCCTGGTAGTTGGAATATCGAGGACGTACCTTGGATATTCATGAAGGTCTCTCACCTCCTGGTAATTAGGAATATTGAGGACATGCCTCGCATATTCATGAAGGTCTCTCACCTCCTGGTAAAAGGGAATATCGAGGATGTACCTGGGATATTCGTGAAGGTCTCTCACCTCCCTGGTAATTGGGAATATCGAGGGCGTGCACTGGATATTCGTGAAGGTCTCTCACCTCCAGTAATGGGAATATCGAGGGCGTACAGGATATTCGTGAAGGTCTCTCACCTCTGGTAGTTGGAATATCGATGACGTACCTTGGATATTCATGAAGGTCTCTCACCTCCTGGTAATTGGGAATATCGAGGGCGTACCTGGGATATTCGTGAAGGTCTCTCACCTCCTGGTAAAGGGAATTTGAATGTAGCGCGAGGCTTACCTGGATTGCCACAGGCACTTAAAAAGGGTGGAACACCTGGATAGCCACAGGTGTACAAAGTACTAGGATACTTGGATGAACACAAGTATTTAATGATACAACCTAGGACCACTCGGTTGGTCCAAGTGTAAGAAAGCATACACGGGTAGGTGCAGGCACACAAAGCAGTGGAATGCTTGAACAGCTGCTATTATTTAGGGACAACTCGGGCAAGTTGAGTGTCATGAAAAGGAAATACCTAGACAAGGGTGGGTACTTGACGATATGGGGATACCTAGATAACAGTAGGTATTCCAAGAGATACTTGGTCAGTCACAAGTATCAATACTCTGGGGACAACTCGAACAGGTTGAGTGTCAGGAAAAGGGAGTATCTGAACGGTGACTGGTACTCAAAGACAATAGGGATACCTAGACAGCAGTAGGTATTCAACGATAAAGGGATACTTGGTCATTTACAAGTATTAATACTCCGAGGACAACTCGGACAGGTCGAGTGTCGTTTAAGAGGGAGTACCCGGCAAGTGGTGGGTACTCAAAGACAACGGGATACTGAGACAATTGCAAGCACCAAAACTCAAGGGACGATTCGAATAGGTCGAGTGTCAAGAAGAGAGTACCTGAACAGTGATAGGTACCTTAAGACAAATGGGGATAGAGATGTGCTTACCTGGCAATATCTCTTATCTCTAAGAATATGTCTGTTATTTGCACAATACGCACACATGATTGTATATGCTGTAAATTCATGAGTTCAAATGAGATTCATGCATGATAATTTTGTCAATTCTGCATCTTTTGATTTCCACTGGGGAAGATTTTGAAAGACAACCTTCATTTAGAATGGAGATGCTTCGAGCATGCTAGATGAGGGACTTTTAGTCTGAAAGGACTTTTCGCTTACTCTCATGGAAAAGGCTATCCTGACCATTGATGCAAGATTCATAAGGACCACACTTCTCACTGTCATCATGTCAGCAGGGGTTTGAGTATTCTCACAAATGGTACGACTTTACCAATGTGAGAGGTCTTTGTTGAAATTGTGATGAAGACTTGGTCAATAGCTCATCGAATGGGACCGTTGAGGTCAAGGCTTATGAACGAAGTGCCGCACGATCATCTCCAGGTTTGCAAGTCAAGAGTCTTGCGAAAAGAGATAGAATAGTTTTGCTCATACTTCTTCGAGTGATGCTTATAAACATATGAAATCCCACGTTAATTGAAGTGCCCCAAGTCTGAAGAGACTTTTACAATGGGAATGTGATGTAGACTTGGCTCACATGTAAGAGGGTGAGAGTTGGTGACTGTCTCGGCATTTGTCACTAGTCTTTCTTGTCATATAGAGGTTACGTGGACCACAACAACAACTTTTCTTGGCTGTATTTTTTACTGGAGGGCATTGGCCTTGCTTTTACCAGGCACGCTGCTTTTTCATGCCCTTATTTTTTATTCCAGTTTTTCAAATATGGGCATTGACCTTGCTTTTACCAGGTACGTTGCTTTTTTATGCCCTTGCTTTTTTCATTCTTGTTGCTTGAGAGCTGATCTTGGCAAGCTTAATCGAAGCACCGTTATTAGACTCTTGAGTCTTCATCTTCAACGGCACTCAGGCTATAATAACTTCGCTTTATCTTGATGTGAGGGTAAAATTACAGACTCACTTGGGTTGTACAATGAATACAAGTGCGTAAAGAAAGAATTGCTCTTCATGACTCTAGGGCACTTAAATTAACGCGAGTGTTCATATGCAATAAAGACACTCGAAGATTGATGCAAGTGCAAGCAAGAAAATTTCTATCCCCTTTCTCACTTTGTGATGCTGACTTGCCTCTCGCTCCGCCCTGTGTGGGGTGGTTCTTGATGAGGGTATGAGAGAAGCTTCACCAATGTATGGGGCTCAATGGGGTGAGCGATGGAATGCCTCTCACTATTTTGGTTATCGTACCATTCGCGAGAGAACTCTTTACCCTGCAGCCATGGAATCTTCTGCACTCATCTCACAAGTGTATAGATAGGGGACTGTGTATAGGATATGGCTTGCCTTTCATCATTCTGACGTACCTCATCCAGCATGCTCAATTAATCTTGTATTCTTCACTTAGCTGTCTATTCTAATAATCCTCGTGGAATCGGTGACTTAGACAAGACGAAATCATCATGCGAGAATTCATCTGGAAATAACATGCAACATTTTGAATATGATGGAGTTTGAACTTTTCAAAACAAGTGAATGGTTTTGACTCAAAAAAGACCCTATTGACAACTTTAGGAGTTAACATAATGGTGTTTCCAAATATGTTAAATTTTGAACATCAAAAGGGTTATTCGTAAATGGGTGTCGATAGTCATCCCTATTGGTTAGGGATATGACACATGAAGGATCAGCCAAGGATTGGGAATTTGATCGGGCATCTCTGCTTTTGCCCCTGTAGAGGAGAAGATGTACAAGTAGATCAATTAGTCTGGCCAAAATCAAATGTGAGTTGAGGCCTGAAGATTTTCTGTCATTTGCTTTGGCGATTACTCAGGACGTCATTTCGTTTAGGAGAGTTTGTCATGCCTCTCATTGATTTGTTATCCTTGCTTTTGGCAGGTTAGGTGCTCTGCAACAATCAAGAGGGAATGTGTTAGTCATGAACTCTTTCAAGAGTCGAATAACTGGAATCGATACAACTTTACCCTTCACTGGTTTGCAGATGATTAGGTGAACCAGAAGTGAGAGGGGGACACGAAGTCCTATGTCCCTTGCTTCGTTAGGTCAATTATTCTTTGAATTGGCCCTTGGATGACATGTTTTTTTACACGAAGCCAGGTGAATTTGATGTGGGACATTTCCACGTACTAGCTTGGCCAATATTGATTTGCCAAACCTAACCATCAAGTTTGGCTCTTGAATCCTGATGCTTCCTACCAGTAGGGGGAATATGTCAAAAGTGAATTCAAAGAGGGGGGAGTATTGGAAATGATACCAAATTACTCTTCTCCAAAGTTTGTATTTGCTGACTCCTGATGATGTTTGAATGTCAATGACAGCCTTTTCGTCTTGACACAGTTTGACATTTCTTTCGATTGGCCTTCATCACTCATGGCCATGTATGCATGATTGATGGTTGTCGATTTACCTTCAACGCCTTCCTTCTTTGGAATTTTTCTTCTGTCTTTGACTATATGGCCATTGGGCGAAATCATGTACCTCAAGCTTCTATGGAATCTGAGATGGACAATCAAAATCTCCAATTCTTCGATGGCAATTACTTCTTGAGAGAGTATGCATCTGGAGCACGAAGTGAGGTTTTTAAGCCCTAAGCCATCGTCTGAATAGGGGTTAGAGATCGTTTCAACTGTTTGGATTTTCTCCCTGTTGACAGTAGCCAATTCAAAGAAAGAGAAAAGATCCATTTCTTGTGCTTCTTGGCTTGTCAAAGCTGGAAATCTCATTGATGAAACCACAGCATCCTGCCTTGAGCTATCATATTATGCATGCTTCAAGTTCAATAGTATGCCTATGCCTATTATGTCCCATCCTTTGTCTCCTGTAGAGAGAGGACGTCATTTTTGACATTATGTTCAGAGGATAAGACTCACCGTTTTTGAAATGGGATGATTCTTTCTGTTTGTCCCTGTTTTCTTGGCAAGGTGAATTTGGCGAGCCCACATGATGCACTTGTTTCAAATGCCCCCCCTGTCACACTAAGTCAAAGGGGATGGGAATGATCTTCTGAGACATGAAGTAAGTGAGTCAAAAAGACAAACGTGCTTAAATTTATCATCTTGTTTTGACAAAAGCTTTTGGGTGATGAAACATTTTTTATTTTCAAAAGACGTCTTTGGGGGAGAAAAAGCATGAGGAAGCCCAGCCCTCAGTATTCTCCTTGGATGATAATTTTTCATGGTTGGATAGCGCATCACGGGCAGGTTTGGGATACCACCTCATGCTCTCAAAATATTTTCAACTTTATTTAATAAGTGGATTTACATTTTGGAAAAGTGTTTTCAAAAGTTAGTTCCTCGGCGAAACCCGATGTTGAAAATAAAAACAAGCCAGACTTAAGAAAGATGTACAAGTTCCCACGTAAGGGAATACAAAAGAAAATTAAAAAGGGTTCCGCTCGAGCGGGCCTGCACCCATTTTCCCTTACGGTCCTTCATTTATGGTGTTTATGAAAAGGTCTCCAAACATGGTGGTCATGTCATCTGGCCCTTCTTTCTCTGTTGCTAAGGGTGGCACTTCATTGCCTGAATAATACCCGGCCTTCACCAGTCCTTGATAGATGTCAGCGGTATGTGCTTCGACATTTCTGCTCTGACTATCTTCAAAACTGAATACCGCGTTTACTTTGTCGGTGTGATCAAGGAGCGGATTGTCTTGGAATGAGAAAGCTTTAGTGTCCAACATGTTATGGATTCGACTCTTGAGGGCGAAGCACTCGTCAGTTGAATGCCCCACTTCTTCCATGTGATAGTCACATATTTTTGACGGGTCATAGTTGAAAAAACTTTCAGCGTTGGGTCGTTTTGGCTCAATCGAAAGGAGGTTCTTTTTCCGAAGGACTGCCAGTACCTGCGACGGAGATCCAGGAAGAGGAGTAAATTGTCTCTTGTTGTTATAACGCTGAGATGACTGACGGCTGGTGGTATGTTGCTGTCTTGCACTTGTCTGAATTGTTGGAGAATGATTGTAGGTTGCATTGACATCTACCAGGGGTTCTTTATCTTTCTTCATGCTGAACTTGCCCGTGGATGCAGGTTCAGTGAACCAACCATCCCTCAACCCTGTCTCGATTTGCTCCCCTACTGGAATGAGTTGATTAAATGATTCAGCGATCGTGGTTACCATTCGATTGCGGTACTCGTAAGGAGGGTTTTGATAAACATCTTTCTCAGCTCAGAAATCGGTTGGTTCAGGGACTGATTTGGGCGGCCAGATTCCTCCATCGAGATAGTATATTCTTTGAACGATTCGTGCTTTTTCTTTTCGGTACACTCAAGATCCTCACGAGAAGGGGTAATATCCATTATGAACTTATACTGCTTGAGGAATGCCTCACTCACTTCGCTCCATGTTTCGAGGAGATTCATGTTCTTTGTAATGTACCATCTCGGGCGGGGGCCTATTAGACTTGATTGGAACAACTGGATCATTAATGGTGCATTATTAACGTATTGGGTCATTTGAACCAAGTACATTTGCAAATGAGCCCTAGGACAAGTCGTGCCATCGTACTTCTCAAACTCAGGCATTTTGAATTTTTCCGGCATTTTGACATTGGAATAAATGGAGAGGTCCGTCAAAGTAGGATCTTGGAGGCCTTGCGGTTGTTTCAGCTTCTCCTCAAGCTTTTCGAGGCGTTTGTCATGCTCAGTTTTAGACAAACTGTTTGGCCTAGCTTTCTCGATCATGGTTGGGTACGGATCATCCTCCAATTCGGGCATGTTATCGTCGGTATCTCCACCTTGATCACCCCTAGTAGATGATTGTGGCAACAATACTTCGATTGAGGCCGGGCGGGAGTAAGCTTGTCTGGATGGAGTCTATCTGCTTTGAGAGTTGTTGAAGCACATTGAAGACTTGCTTCATTTCGTTTTCCATGACCGCAACACGGCTTGGTATATTCTCTTCGGCCATTCTTGCTCTTGCTTTTGAGTAAGCCTGGATCGGCGAACGTGATTACCTGGCCATGAATAAACAAGCATGTGTGAAGACAAGGCGTAGATAGGGAGTCTGTCCATGATGACAACCTAATCCTACTCTTTTTGTTTATTCATGAAAAGGTAAAGGATTTCCTAAGCATGAATTGAAAAATGGCATGTGACATGCTAGCATGGGCTAAAAGGCTATTCAATTTGAAAGGCGAGGAAAGCATGAATTGTAACAAATTTTGAAAAAGACTTCTATCCCTTTTTGAGGCAAATGAAAAATCTTGCGAAACAGAACTTTTTAACATGCTTAAGAATAAAAACACCAACTGAAAATAATTTCTTTTGCAATTTAAAAAAAAAACTTTATGACAATTACTCCCAAATTTAGATGACCGTGATATTAAATCCTACACTAATCATGGACTACTCAATATATACAGGAAGGTAAGTAAATTGCAAAGTACACGAAATAAAAACTTACTTCACGCGAGAAAATTGATGGCAATCACATAGACATGCGCATGATATGTGCGGCTCGATTTCTAACTGAGAAGGTTTGTTGAAATTAAAGGATATCCGCCCGTCGCAGTCTCGCGTTAGCGGCATACCCTCCTAACCTCGGCTAAGAAATTCGGGAAAAAAGAAAGACAACCTCTACATCGCGAGTCTCGCGTTCGAGGTCGTATCTTTCTTAACACCATCCTAGAAATCTATGGCGGCCCGGAGTCCGGCGGCGGCTGGTTGTGTGTGCCATGTGTAGTGCTAAAACAGTAAAGCATGCACAACAATTTATAATCACAAGATAATCTATTTTAAGCAAAATTAAAATAAATTTCTAAACTTTTGACCTGCATGAAAAAAAAAAAAAAAACCTAAGTCGACTATGTCGATTTGGGGTGGGTTGATTAAAACCCAGTGAAGTATCGGGAGAAATACTCATTAGCGTGAATCACTGTAGGAGAGAAATTAGAATCGGGGACTTGATTACTGGCTAGTTAATCACTAATGCTTTTCGGTACCTAATCTTGTTTTTAAACCCTAAGGCTTTTTGGATATTCGAGGATTTTCCATGCATTTTCGGGAGAAAACATTTTTGAGTCTTTTTCTCATTTTGGACATAAAAGGGATTTTTTGGATTTTTTTGGAAAAATACAAGTCTTTTTGGCTTTTCATGAATTTTGGTTTTTTTGGAGAATATGGAATATTTGTGATTTTTTTTTGGAAAATAAAATATTTTTTTAATATTTTTTCAAAATATTTTTGGAAAAATAAATTATTTTTGATTTTTCTCGATTTTTTTAGAAAATAAAACATTTTTCGATTTTCTGGAAATTAAAACATTTTTTAATATTTTTTTAAATTTTGATTTTTTTTTTTAATTAAAATATTATAAAAAGCCGACCCGGTTCGGATCCGCTGGTTGGGTCCGACCCGGGTCAGCCTAAAACGCAGACGGGCCCGCTATGCGGGCCCGATTTTTTAAAACGACGCCGTGGGCGTTTGGGGGCGCCCGGCCCGGCCCGACGACCCGGCTCCACAACCCGCTCCCCGGCGAAACCCTACCCGACCCGGATCCAGCACCCGACCCGACTCGCAGCCGCCCCCTCGAAACCCTACCCGGTTCGCAGCCCGGGTCCGATCCGATGACCCGAGGCCACGAACCGGGAAATCGGGAACCCTAGGGTTCTCGATTCGCGGCGCCGAAGAGGGGAAGGCTGAGGTGCTGCGGCGGCGACGGCGACGGCGACGGCGACGAAGACGACAACGACGACTGGACTACGGGAGGGGTGATGGCGACGGTGACGGCGTGATACCTGCTCGGCGACGGCGCGACGAGGGCGAAGACCGCGACGGCGAGACCCACTCGAATCCCTTCCCCTCCTGCGTCTCTCTCTCCCTCTCTGTTTCTCTCTCTACTCTCCCCTCCGGCGAGGCTCAGATCTGAGGCCGCGAACCCTCGGCCCCCCTGAAGTCTCTCAGTGGGGTGTCCAAGGGCTGCGACTCGATCTGGCTCCCTCTCTCTCTCTCTATGTCTCTCCGGCCGCGAGCCTTCGGATCTCGACCTGCTCGTCCTCGGCCCCCCTTCTGAAGTCTCTCAGTGGGAGGTTGCGAGGATCTGCAGCCTTCGATCCTTCTCGGCGTCCGTGTCTGTCCTCTTCGTCGGGGATGGAGGGCCTATTTATAGGCCGAGGGGTGGCCGGTCGACGGAGCTCGACCGTCGGTTGCCACGGCCTTCGCCGGCCGAACCGGCGTCCCATCCGACTCCAGCTGCCCCCGTGCTCCACGTGCGTCATCGCTGCTCCTCCCCTCCACTCCGGCGTCGCGCCCCCCTGCGCGTGCACTGCAACTGCGCGAGGAAGAAGACGACCAAAGGGGGGCTGGGCCTTGCGCCTGGGCTGTGGAGGCCCACAAACGGGGCTGCTGCTTTTTTGCTTTCTTTTTCGTTTCTTTTCCGCTTTTTTTGTTTATTTATCATCCGAAAAAGATAAGATAAAATAAAATAAACTAAAGTTAAATAAAACCTAACTAATTTAGGCGTCAACAAATCCTAAACCTTTTCATTTCTTGCCTATTCAGCTCATCTAGCCAATTTTGGCTGGAAAATCTTGATGTGGATCTTGTGATGCCTTACGTAGGACTTCTTGGCGTGGCGTTGATAATTTTTAATAATATTTTTTTTTAAATTTTGTTTTTTTGGCTTTTCCTTGGCCTTTTCAGTGGCTGGCCAAGGAAAAAGAAAGGGTGAAAAAAGTGTTGGTTGTAAAACAAACATGCCTCTTTTCCTTGTCCACGTGAAAAAAGTTGGGAGGACATAAACTATTTTATAAGTATGAACTTCTTCTAATTTATTTAAAAGAAAAGAATGAGTTGTAGGTTAGATTCACAATATTCACTTGCAGGTGCGTGAATATTAGGTGTAGTGACATATGCACCCGCGATATAGTTAGCACTATTTTTTTTTTTTTAATTTTATTTTTATACAATTTTCTTATTTATATTTATTTGTTGAAATGTTATGTTTATTCATTTAGTATTTTTGGAAATTGTGAAATTCATAATTTTATTACAGAAATTAATAATCTGTTAATTATTCTTATTCTGAATTTTATGTCTTTTCAAAATAACATTTGAAAATATACTATTCGTTCATTTGTAACTTTGAAAATTAATTAAATATGTTAGTTTTGGCATGAATGTGTATGGAATATTTTCGAGTTTTCTTTCATAACTACAATCATCATTTCAATTATTTCCTTTAAGAGATCGTGGAGCAATATTGGAATTGTTATATAGTATTCTTAATCGAGACTTTGTTGTATTCTAAAAAATATTTGCCGTGGGGCCCCTTTACCATTATGTATAAATGGGCTATAAAAAAGGTGATATCACGTTTGAAAATCTGATTTTATTATTCTATTCAATTTGAAGCCATGTTTTCGAACATAGTGTCCTTGTTCCTTGGTGCTTCGTTTGCTTCAACCCTGCACCTCGCTGTAACTCGTTTGACACATTTTCTGGCCACCGCCCAACGAGGACGTTGGATTTGCAAGCATTCGGACCTGCTCCACTTCGTTGCTCCACCCCTGCAATCTACGTTTGCTAAGCCACCATTGTCGCACTAAGCCAAGCTTCCGACAAGGCTTGCTGATTTGCCATCTATCCTGCTGTTGCTCTCGTTCCCTGGCTCGACGACGTTGCTGAGTTCCTTGCCCAAGGTCGATGTTGCTGTTCCCTGCTCTTTCGACGCCTGCTTCGTCCAACAAGGCTGCCGTTCTGCTTAGCTTGTTACAGCTGTTTCTGTTTCTGTAGGTATGAAGAAGTTCTCGCCAATGTTCGGCCAAGTTTCTACCCCTATCCGTGACCTCACTTCCAGCCAAGAGTCGTCGCTGGGCTCTCTTGCTCGTTGTGATCCCACTGATCCGAAGCAGGCCTCTTCACCGAGACGCCCATGGGCGTCATTAGCCGTACCGAGCCCCCCATCGAGCTCACTCCTTGCCACTCAAGTCCGCCATGCACCACCGTGAACCGGTCGTGAAGCCGCCCACCATTCGTCACTCACTGCGATTCCTCGCGTTGGTCACGTCCATGAGGATTTTATTTCCTAATTTGAACTAATGTGATTTTCCGCGTTAAGATTTTTTTGATTATGTTTGTTTTTATCATTAATTAGTGCCCTATCAAGATCGCAATATAATCATTAATATGAGCTGTGAGTGGACGGGTCATTTTTTTGTTATGTTTGAGTGCCCTATCAAGATTGCAATATCCATTAGTTTAAGATGCAATATGATGACTTATTTTTCTTGATATCATAATCTTTATTTGAATCTTGATGGATATCTAAAGTGATTTTTGCTATGTTTGAAATTTTGATTAGATAATATTGCCTAGTTTAAATTGGATTGCATGTTATGATTTTTTATTTTTTTTAAAAACTTAGAGTATATTCTAGATATGAATTGTCTTTAAGGATTTTAGATAATGTCTGCATATTCATATAATGTTGCATGATTATAATGGTTTTCTAAAATAGGATATGGTTTAGGTCAAATTATTCCCTAATCTAGACTGGATGACTTTTTATTTTAGACAGTTTAATTTGGGCATTTACCAATTTCGAATTTTAATAAAAACACCAAAATATTGCATGCATGTCCTATGCCATGTTATATTGCTATGCCATTTGTGTGTCCCATAGTGTGTATGTTAGGTTCATTTAATTAAAAATTGCACATCATTAGAGCTAGGTAATGTAATTAAAATTGCATGTCATACAAACTATTTTATTTTCAAGATAAAAGAAAACCAAAAAATAATTGCTTGCCATGGTGTTTAATTTCCTACAATTTATTACTTTGATTATTGAGTGTTTCGATAATGTTTGTGCATTTGCAAAATTAGTCCATTGTGTGTTAATGATTTAGGCTAAAATCAATATCCAAGCTACCTATAATTTTTTTTTTTTGAAAATAAAAGAGAATTTTGTTAGAATAATTTAGCGTAACCAAGTCTTTGAACTCACATTCTCTAGCTTGTAGGAGTGAATTACAATTCCCAATACTTTACTTGGGTATCTAATTAACTCATAAAAAACTGATTAGTGACAACAGCTAGATAAAAATTATTTGCATGTTAAATGACTTTAACCTAAGTTGCGAAGAGTTTAGGAGAGCTCGAGCTAAATTGAACTCATTAATTCCTTAGCCATCCTTAAGTGGTGCACCCACTTGGGGAAGCTCGCAACATATCTTTGCATGTTCTCGAGTTTTGTCGTCAATTAAATTCCAGCACAATTTGTGCATGTGTTGTCATGAAGGTGGCTATACTTTCAAGCTTTGTCGTCGATTAAATTCCAACTAGATTTGTACAGCATTTTGGTTTGAAATTTGAAGTATAAGTTTGCGGTTATTTATTATTTGCCTAGATATTCATATTCAGAATCATCACAAAACATGTCTCTTATCCTAATAACCCAAATTTTATTGGATTTTATTACTTGAACTCATTTTAACTCATTCAGTAAAATTAAGCTAACTCATATATGACCCAACTCATCATATATGAGTTGATAAATAAGTTTTCAACCTATTATGACACCTCTACATATGACTAGACGTGTGCCCTATTGCTGATGAATCTACTTCATATCTTATACTTTCCCAGCTTCACAAGGATTCTTTAAAAATAGCGAACTTTCTTTAATAAGTTCTTTTTTAAATCATTCTTTGAGCAAGAAAGAAATGTCCTCTAGTTGGCTTATTTGGGACTTAAACTGAATGTGTTGCTCGGGCTAAAGGGACCTGGAATGAGGTTGTCAATTTGCATAATTAGAACTTAATGTAGAAAACCGATTCATCAACATGATGGATTAGTCGGGTGATGGAATTAGTTGCTTTTGGATTAAATTGATGTTTTGCAAGATATTTGTGTTCTGAGTTTACTAATTATGGTAGTTACTATTGATCCAACTGCTTTTGGATTGGAGCTCTTTAGCAGTTATAATGGATTCAAGCTCTTATTGATTGGAGCTCATAAATGATTGCAACCGATTGTACAAAACAAGGGAAGTATTTGAATTGCACACAAGATTATTACAACCTATCTCATGTGCCATGTGAAGTTAATTTACGAGAAGTTAAATGATTGTCATAAGCTAAATGTACGCACATAATATCATTGCATCACTGTTTGCGATGACTTTTTTTCTTCTTCCTACATGCAATGTATGCACAAGGGAAGTGCATTGAGTACTAGATATGATACTCAAGTAAGATAACTTGAATATGTCAAACATACAAAAAAATATTTATCACCAGATATAAAGAAAAAGAAGTCTTATTTTAAATCTAGTGTCACATCAAATATATAAAGTCGGTACCCAAATTAGCATTATGTGTATTCAATCCATATGAGCCCTTCAATTTAAAGTAGCACTTGTGAAATTCATCGAATTCGAAGGCTAATACACTGATCGGGAGATCCCGGGCGTTGCGTGCGTGCAATTCGAATCCTCGGACCCAAAATGTGACTTGCGCATCCATGGCTAGTTCCGTAGTACTTCTCCATCCTGAAGCATTGGGCTTGGGCAACCCCGAACACTATTCCCATCTCTCTCTCTCTCTCTCTCTCTCTCTCTCTAAATTCACCTCCGCTCTCTCTCCATTCAGCTTAATACAAACAACAAGAACATAAGGCACTCCATAACAGAAACATGGCTCTGCCCTCGAACGAGACCGACTGGATCGTCCAATTCAACGAGCAACAGTACTGGGAGAAGTGGTCCATCTACAGGGTCCCCACCCACGTCACCGACCACAACCGCGTGGCCTACCAGCCGCTGGCTGTCTCCTTCGGCCCCTACCACTACGGCGAGGAACACCTCCTCCCCATGGAGGAACACAAGCACCGTGCACGCTACCGCTTCTTCACGCCGTCGGGGAGGCCCCTCAAGCGCTTCCTTGAGTCCCTAAGGGGGGTGGTGGGGGACCTCATGGCAAGCTACGTCGCGGTGGACCCAAAGTGGAAGGAGGGCAGCGAGGGCACCGTGCGCAGGTTCCTGGAGCTGATGATCACTGATGGCTGCTTCATGCTCAAGATCCTGAGGTACGTGACCGACAAGGGCGACGACTAAGGGCCTAACAACCCCATTTTCAGCAACTACGGTATGGTCTACATAATGAAGTACATTAGGCGGGACATGCTCGTGCTGGAGAATCAGCTTCCGATGCAAGTGCAGGATCGGCTGGTTGCTGTCGAGAGCAATGGCCAGCAGGTTACTTTCTTAGATTTCGCTCCGTCATAAGAGGTTATTGCACGCATGGAAACCAGGTACCATGTGCACCTAACGGTACATCCTGGTGATCTCATATGAATACCGGATCCATCAACTCTAATGCTCCCTACTTGTTGGATGCACAATTAATAATTGCATTATTCAATCTATCACCGCTATCGAAAACTTATTATTATTTTTTTCCTGTTTAAAGCGAGTACTAATCGATATGACAGCAATCTCATATTCAATGCACTGACATTACTCCAACAATGCAGGATGAAGAATTCATTAATAGGCTCATCCTCGAGTTCTGCTCTCCTGGCACGCACATCCCGAGGATGGGCAAATGCCTGCACATCCTGGACGTCTTCAGAAAGAGCTTGCTGCACCATGTGGAGAAGCCCAATATCCCGCATGAGCAGGACGAGGGGCGGCGAGAAGATAATCAACCGGCCGTCGAGCTCAACTATGCCAGGATTCGTTCAAGAAGAGCAAGACCAACAGTCTCAGGGACATCTCCTACGCCAGGGGGGTCCTGAGGCTCCCCGTGATCGAGGTGGATGACACTACCGAGTCTGTGTTCCTCAACTTCATCGCACTCGAGCGCTTCCACATTGGGGTGGGTACAAGGTCACGACCTACATCTCCTTCATGGACGACATCATCGCCAACGAGCGGGACGTCCAGCTACTCCAAACCCATGGTATCATCCACAATGCCATCAGGAGCGATAAAGCGGTCACCGAGCTGTTCCGCTCGCTGTCCAAGGATGTGGTGCTCGACCCTGAAAGCAGCCTCGACGCTGTGCGCAAGAGGCTCAAAAGGTACTGCCAGAAACCCTGGATCATGTGGAGGGCTAATCTCATCCGCACCTACTTCAGTAATCCTTGGCTTGTATGGTCTCTTATGGCCGCCATCTTCGCCTTGGTGCTCAGCATAATTCAGACCGCGTACACCGTGCTCACCAACAACCCGAATTCTCAGTTTCCCACTCTAAAATAATCTCTCTTTTTTTTTTTTTTTCCATATTTTGGTTTTTCTCGATGCTCAATAATTATCTTTTGATTGGTTGGCGATTGTAGTTATAAATGATTTCCACCCTGTCTCTAGTCATGTTCATTTCCCTCTTAAAATGTTTTGAACGATGGACATTTCGCTGATTATTTATCATTATCAAGTGATGATTTCAGTCTTTTTCATGTTTGTCCAATTTGGATAGGAAGTGTGAAGGATGATCAATTTTTAGACAAATGAAATCTTCCATTGTCACATTTTCTTCTTGAATAAATTCGTGTAGAAGTTGTCGTGAACTCAAGTGAAAAACAAGTATGGCCTTCTAAGTCATCTCTAATACTCAAATTTCAAAGTCATCTGTGTATCTCCCAGTCTCAAGCCATCAATCATTAACACGGGGAACAAACTTACGTCTATACATGAGAAATAAATATTTTGAAAATTCCTGTTCTCGAAATAAGCTGCAGTGTATTGCTAATTATGTACAGAGAAAAGCCCACTAATTTGGAGAAAACTGCAATTGTCTGACCTTGATAAACAGGGCTCATATTTTTTTGTATGAACTGCAACGAACCACAATTTAAAAGATGAAGTTTTTAGATGCTTAACGAACCACATTTCAAAAGGCGAAGTTTAGGTGCTTCTATAAATATTCAGCGATGGGGGGTATCCTTCCAGAGTAGCAATAGCTGAATATCAAACTTCCTATAATTTTCCAATTCGGATTAAGCTCAGCCGCTGTAAGAAGAGTTATCGATTATGCAACATTGTCACGTAATAGTTCCAATGTTTTGTAGTTGAAATAGGGAAATATCCTGTGATAAGTTTTTGGGAGCAAGAAACTAGGCTGAGATCCAGAGATTGACATGGACAAAGTCAAGGAAAACTTCTGAAATTATTTTAATATTGAACCTTGAACATATAATAGTTTCGAATTGAATATCTTTATAAAGAAGAGCTTTTGTCTCATGGTAGCCTGCTCAGTCCCCTTACAATAACTATTTAATTAGTGTAATTTTTGGACTAACCTAACCAAGAATGGAATCACGTTACATAGGATTTGAACTTATGACATGGGGTTTTGGAGCTCACCCTCGCGGGATCACGACACTTTGTCCCAGCCATTGTAGCATGTGTGTTGCCTAGGGCATAAATGACTTGATGTCATTTTCACATTTCCCTGGCTTATCACCGGCAGCTTCATTGTTTATTCATCATTCAGTTTGATGACCTAAATTAGATATTTGTATGAGTGAAAGAAAATAGCTTAGAAATTAGTAGTAAATCTTTATGAGAAGCAGACATGTTATTCTTAAGACGCCTCCAGTAGAAGTCCTGAAGAAAAATGGCCAAGACATTCAAAGCGGCAACGAAATCAAATAGTTGAGAAAAGCCATTATGAAAGACCAGAATATATGGAACATAAGACAGACATAACAAGGACAAGATCCTCCCTATATCACAAAATAAGGAGAAATAATTGCGTGATAGTTTTTAATCTACTGTTATAATAATAGTCTACTTTTTATTACAAAAAATCAAATAACAAATAATTATAAATTGATGTGGGGCCCATTTATTCAAGAATTTATAACTCACAATGAATTGTTATTCTTACGGTAGCCTTATGCTAGCAAAGCTCCAAAATAAGTAATCGAATTGTAAAATCTTGACGAGTCAATATGGGATTGAGGGAATCCACAATACCTTAACGTCAGGTATCTTAAAGCGAAGAGAATGCCAGCTACAAGAATGCTCACACTCATTTAACTGCATGTGTAGAGAAACTCATTCGCATGCATGCCTGTTACGACAAAGCAAATGATAGATTGATTAATAAAACTGTCCGCAGAACTGATGGCTGATTGGGATAAATAACCGAGGCAAAAAGTAAATCACGAAAAAAAAAAAAAAAGTCTACCCAGTGATCATAGTAAATCTCCGTTGGGTAAAATAAAATCTCCACAATACTCAATTCTCTCACCTTAAAATGGACAATCACATGTGAAAAGTACAAGTCGTCCAAGCATGTAACCACGGCCACCGATGAACTGCATGCGCATTTTTGGGATACGGAAAGTAGTAAAAAATTAACAATTGTCCTTGTCAATATAGAAGGCCGCCACATTATATTTTCAGCGAGCTATGTAATTAAATCACTAACATAACCATGAAAACAAGAAAACAATGAATAAACTATATGGCTTTGGCCTTTTTAACAACAGGAAAAATAATTTCTTTAGTTTTTAGGTTTTTCCTATAAAAGGTAAGAAAATTTTGGGGTTCTATGATATTTAATTTCAGGAAATGCCAACATATCATGGTGTGTGTGACATCCGGATTTTTGCTCGATAGAATCATGAGCCTCAAGCGATTAGCAGTCATCGCCACAGCACCGTCACCAAACTACGTCATCCGCATCACCGCCGTGTCTTGCCAATTGTGCCTCCCCATCACCAACCGTCACACCTAAATCACGCTACCTCGCCATGCTACCGTGTCACCAAGACTGGCACTTTGGCGCCACTAGATGCACCCCAAGCCATGCCACTTGGCCATCTCTCATGCCGCCACCAATCCCATTGTTTGGCATCAAGAAGCCTCGCCTACAACCAGATTTAATCGGTAATGAGTAGAACGCAGCAAGAGTCAAACTAAAACGTGGCTACAAGATGGACAGATTAAAGGATTAATCAGCAGAAAGGGACACTAAGCTAAAGAGCACTCTTCTATCTGGTACGTTATCCCGTTGGTCAACACTCAATACTTAGATTAAGCAGTGGAGACCGCATATTAAGCAAGCAGCGAGCAACCGTCTTCTATTCTACACGCCCGACCCTCATTCAAGCCAAACACCCTCTTCATCCTCTCCAACTTGTGCAGCAACTTTCTGTTTTGCGCGCACAACCACGGCGTTTCATGCCGTCCAACCGCCCAACAATGCGCTCCATCCACCCCCCGCCCAACCCCACGCATCGCGCCGCTAGTCGCTCCACGTCCCAGTGTTAGGGAAATCCCTTATGATGTTTTGAAGATGACAAAATAAATCAAAGGCTACTAACATGTTTGATGGTTGAGTAATAGACCATGCAGATAATAGAACATGTAAAGGATATTGTCAAAGTCTGAAGACTACCAGACTCGAGACTCAAAGTCTGAAGACTGCCAGACTCAAGACTCAAAGTCTGAAGACTGCTAGACTCAAGACTCAAAGTCTGAAGACTGCCAGACTTTAGTGTCAAAGTCTGTTCTACATCAAGTCTGTTCACTCGACAAATTCCAGACTGAACGTGAATGATGAACCCAGAAGACAGACTCTATCTTGAAGTCAAGCCGGGTACGGACCTTAAAGCTAAATCTGTTCGAAGCGAATATGTTCGGACTCAGTTTGTAAAGTCTACGGACTCAGATTGTAAAGTCTACAGACTCATATTGTAAAGTCTACAGACCCAGATTGTAAAGTCTCAAGACTCATATCGAAAAGTCTAAAGACTCGGACTTTACATCCGAGATTCGATGAATCGTAACTCAAGCCCAATCATACAACGGCTAGTGATCTGGTTTGGATTCCACATCAAGATTGATTTGATTGATTCAATCTAATTGATTGACAATTGGATGTTGAAGACAAGAACTTTCTATACGAAGAAGCTTTACTTATGGAAACCAAGATTTCGTTTGTATGGGCGATCGGAATCAATTTGGGATTTTACCTTTGTCACTCAACGGCTACCAAATCTTCTAGATACAGAGCTGTCCAATGGGTATATTGGAAGACGATTCTCCGGGATACTATCCAACGGTAGTTTGGAAGTGGAGGAGTATTTAAGGAGATCATGGACCGATGAGCAAGTAAGAGACGGAGCGTAGAATTTATAATTCCAAAGTCTAAGCGACTTTAGATCATATACTTGTCTCTTGAGAGCTTAAACGTTTGTAATCGTGAGAGAAATACCAAGAGAGTGACTTAGTGAGATAGTGTGATCTACTAAGTGTTTGCACTCGGAGTTGTAATCTCTTGTTGATTGCATAGTGGAATCCAGCCAAGAAGGCTGTTATCGTGGGAGAGTGGACGTAGGCTTGGATTAAGCCGAACCACTATAATTTCTGTGTTCTTATTCTCTTCCCTAACTCCTTTATTTTGTTCATACTAGCACTCTCACCCAGTTCGTCTCAAAGCATCGAGCGAACAACGAAGGACCGAGGCCTCCACAGCACCACCGCACAACACCAGCCGCTCCTAGAAGTTTGAGGCAAGTAAATTGATTCCCATTTGTGCTATGTAGGTTGATTTTTGTACAACGAGGTCGATTTCCTCAAGTTTTAATCATCTTGGTTGATTTCACGATTTCACGCCTAGTTGTGTTAGTCAACAGTTTCGGAGAATGTGCATTGCAAGTATTGTTGAAGTCCGAGGTTACGGATATTTTCGGGTCGGTTTACTGTAGATAATGATTTTGCCAATTTTGTGCTAGTTTTTGTGGTGGGAATTTGGTGAGACTTTCTTCACGAAAGTTGCTCATTATACCTTGTTTTAGGACATACCTTAAATTTGGATTTTTTGTGCTGCATACGTGCAAAATATATTTGATAAACTACGTGGGTCCAAATTTGTCTTCATAAACAGTTACTGGACCTTTACTCGGTTTCCGTTTTCTACAGAATATTTGAAAAAATATTTGGACTAGTGTCCCCAGGAATTTTTAAACCACATCTTAAACAATAATGTGAAATTTTTTCATGATTTTTGGAGCACAATTAGGCATCTGAAATGCTCATTCTTGAATTGTTGAATCCTGGAAATTTACTGTGTTTTGACCTGAAGTATATAAAATTATCGGGACCTGTACAAGCTCAAACGGGTCTTGAGTTCTCATGAAAAACATTCTTCGGAGACTCGTTGACATTGCGTTAAAGTTTTGTGATTTTTAGAACTGATTTGCTTGGCGAATGCCCTTGATTTCTACAGACGGGCGAGCTGCCCTGTCGATTTTGGCTAAACTCCCTTTTGTAACCTGTCCTTTTGAACTGGTACTGCCAACTAAATGTTTGTATCACTTCTTTGGTTTACAAAGGACAGTTGAGGGGGGACATTCAACTGTTCCCATACATTAACTCAGTGGATGCCATGTTTGAATTGAATTGTTGAATTGTTGCACTATGAGATAAGTGTGTGATTTGGGAATGGCATTGGTCCTTAGGACAACGATGCCTCATGTGGTAATAGGGATGCATGGAGGGATAACTAAGTTCCTCCAAATGCTTTGGGGGGGGGATAACATGGTTCTCCAAGATATCCTCACGATGCTAGATGAGCATGCGATGCCCGGGGTAATGGGGTTTCCTAGAAGATGATGGCAGCTAATTCACAACAAATATGATAATTGGTATTTTCAGATTTCATTTGAGCTTTATTGGTTTACTATTTTCAAAGGAAGTGTTTTTCACCTGCTAGTACAATTTTGAAAAAGGTTCTCCATCAATTTGATTTCAAACTGATCTTCTATATTTTATTCTAAACTTTCTCGTATGTGCCGTTATTGACATATGTAGTATGGATTGGTTGGTAGTTTGCTTGTTGAGTTTATACTCACTATTGGCGGATTATTATTTTTCAAATGAGTAGACATGCCACTGTTACTTGCAACCCCCATGACCCTCTACAGTGCTTTGATAAATTTCATGTAGCACCAGACTAAGTTGCACGACCTGACTTTAGGGGTGTAAACGGTTCGGTTCGGTTCGGTTTTTCGGTTTTCAAATTTTGGGTTTTTTTTTTTTTTTTTTTTTTTTTTTTTTTTTTTTTGGACGGCTTACCTTCTATATAAGCTCCTTGAAGCATTGGTTGATGTTCTCTCTAGTTTTTGTGCTATATTCAAGAAACGAACATCTATGTCTTTGAGCTAGATCTCTTCCTTCTTCCCTTGTTACAACCCTTTCACTCTCCTGGAATTATCACATCATGAGAAGCGAGATGACTTCTCTTCGAAGAGAAGTCAAGCAAGAAGAAACCAAGGAGGATAAGAAGCGACGATGAGGACGAGAGCTCAGAATGTTGTGTGAGAATTCTTTGGAAGGAGGATGGTGTCCCGAGATGTGGTTTCTTTTGTGGGCTTGTCCCGTTAAGCCTGGAAATGGCTCGACTTTTACATTGCTTCCAATCTAGTTGGGTTTCAAAAGGAAGCGAAAGCTTCACTTTTGACTTTCTGGGTTTCATGGGCAATTGGTCTGGATCAAAAAAACTGCCCTGCTTTTAGCTTTTCAATCTTAATTTGTTCCTAGAAGGAATATTTGGTCCTACATGTAGTGTAGCGATTTTAAGTGTTTTTTTTTTACACGTGATTCATAAATACAGCCATAAGCATATGAAATCGTGATAAAGTATGCTAACAACTTATCTTCTCATCTGAATATTCTACTATAGTCTTTATGTCTCACATCACATTTCACTCAGCAAGTATACACATTTAGTCTAGGAAATTGTCCTTCTCCAAGGACAAGATAATCAAGACCTGCTGAGACTTCAAAAAGATGCTGTGTAGCATCCCTATTGTACAACAAAAATCGGTGTTGACAAAGCTCTCAAACAAGGATTCTGTTCACCAAAGAAGAAGAGAAAAAGAAGAAGAAAGAATCCCGAATTAACAAGAACTCAAAGGAAACTAGTGCTTTTCATCCATAAAACAAGTATCATAGGGCAATTAATTATTGCAAGAATCCAAATTATAGTCATGGCAATTAGCAAAAGTAAATCACATTAGACATCCATTCAGTCACTTCTTTAACCCCACGATGCTAAGACAAAGCAACAACATATATCTCCATTATATTACAACCACTTCTTCTATATGATTCAAACTACAGAGTTCTCCAATGGCTCAAGGCCATTATGCCTCGGGAATGGCAAGTTTCTCACTCATCTCCATAGGAGTTGTGTGCACGCTAAGCCCAATAACCACAATGTTGCTCCTTTCTTTTGTATACCCTGACCAAAACAATTAAAATAAAATTAGTGATCTCAACTTAGGAATCTGATCTCAATTTGGACATCAAAACATCAAGAGAAATTACCTCTTCGAGCTTAAAGACGACATTCAATCATCAAGAGAAATTGCTATTGAATTCAGGTCCATGGTCGTAGATGACAAACTCTGCATTAAATTCACAATAAAAATAAGAATTGAAATATCAATTGTAATATTGAAAAATATAAATATTCCATAGTTATTTTTTTCTCACCTGACTCAAAATTTTCAAGTTCTTCTAGGTTCTCCTCGATCGATTGTGAAAGTGGTGCGGACCGTAGCCAATCTTGAGTACATATAAGAGCTTCTACCATCAGTGGGGTCAAAGAGCTACGAAATACATCAAGTACTCGACCCCCGGTACTGAATGCAGACTCTGATGCTACAGTGGAGATGGGCACGACCAAAATATCTCGAGCAATAGAAGATAAGATAGGATATCTAGAAGAATTAACTTTCCACCAATTTAATATATCAAAGGTGGAGCTATACCGTTCATATCCTTCTTCTAAATACTTATCTAATTCAGATTTTTCTTCCACATATTCTTGTCCCGTTTGGCTAAGATACATTGCAGTCATAATGTCCGCACCAACCACAGGAGACATTGAAACGTTCACTGTCCTTGTCCCCTTTAATCTCATGTTGCTTTGGGGGCATGTACCGGTGCAATATTGCTCAAATAATAACGTCAAAGATTTTGTCACTCTATCTTGCAAAGTTTCTGCACGGTTGCCGTCATACACTTTATTAATCATCCATTTCACATACTCCATCTTATGTCGAGGGTCAAGTATACATGCAATGAACCATGTGAGATTTATGTTGTTCACATTCCCAAAATACTTATTGAACTTGATCTTCATTCTCTTGGCTGTTTCTTGCAAACTCCTATCCTCATCCCCACAATATTTATCAATCATCACATAAATCCCATAGACATCTTTTGCCATATCATTGCAAGTGACGTAAGAAGAGCCCGATACTTTTAAAGTTGCATCATAAAACAACTTCAAGAAAGGAAGAAATCTACGGGCATAATCCCAATCATCATCAGTAGGCAACCCTCTCACCTTGGAAAGCTCTTCAGCAAATCTTCTATCCTGAATATCTAATGATATGAAGGCATTTCGAAACTTCAAAGCCACTTCCAACATCAGGTATGTTGAATTCCACCGAGTCTCCACATCCAAACATACAAGATTATTGGAATCAATATTTTCCAGCAAAATACACTCCTTAAACCGTTGCAATCTCGACGGAGAAGATCTCACTTAACGTACAGCCGAGCGTATTCTAACAATAGAATCATCTATATCTTTCAAACATTCTCTCACAATCAAACTGAAAATATGAGCACAACATCTCACATGGAGTAACTCACCTGATAATATCAGAGCATTCCAAGAGTTAAGTCTTTTCTTCAAGTATTGAACTCCCGAGTCATTGGAGCTAGCATTATCAACAGTGATAGAAAAAATGCCTTTGATCCCCCAACTAGTTAAGCATTTCTCAACTCCTTTCCCTATAATCTCAGCCGAATGTCCTGGGATTTGACAAAAATTCAAAATTTTCTTTTGCACTTCCAATCAGCATCTACAAAGTGAGCAGTAATACACATGTAACTTAGATTTTGACATGAAGTCCACGTGTCAGTCGTAAGACAAACCCTTGGAGAAGTATCGGAAAAATATTTTTTCAATTTGCTTCTTTCCTCCAAGTATGACTTATAACAATCCTCGCTTAATGTGTTTCTTGAAGGGATTAAAAACTTTGGCTGGATTCTATTCACGAATTTCCGAACTGCCTCAAGTTCTACAAACTTAAAGGGTAGTTCACCAATAATAAACATCGCCGCTAAATCTTTTCGACTAGCATCTTGATCAAATTTCCAAGGACCGGCTGAAATAGAACTACTAACCCCAACAGATTCATTCGAGGCACTTCTTTGCCTTTTCTCCACGTTCGCATATGGATAATTCTTACATCTATTTAAATGATTATGCATCCCACTAGTCCCTTGAGTAGTAGAACAACCAATAATAGCCCCACAATATAGACATTCGGCTTTATCTTGGCTGTTCTCTATCCTTTTGAAGTGTTCCCATACAACAGATCTCTGTCTCCTTCTATTTGTACCGCTAGATTCACTTACTAAAGATTCGCTCATTGTATATTTGGCTTTGCAAATGATGTTACTGCCTTGACAGGGAGATCTACAAATGGCTTTACCTGAGTAGAAATAAACCCTTTTTAAATTCACAAGTTTGAAAAGTTGTCTAAAGTCATCAATAAATTAGATTAAAAAAAGCCATGAGAATATATATCTTGAAACAAAGCATGAAATATGCATTACCCAGTTCATGTTTACCCCAAGTCTTATGTAATGATGGTTAACTATTATAAGAATCTTGGGAATTCTCTACTAATGACGCAATAACAAATTGTTTGCAATAACTTGTATAGTCAAGTATGAATAAATAAACAAGCAAACAAACAAAAAACAACAACAACAACAACTAAGCTAATGAGTATCTTCTCAAGCAAACCAGATTCACAACTCAGAGCGTCAAGCCAATTTAAGGAGACAGCGATACATATAGAATCAGAATATCACTCTGATATGATGTCCGTCTGTGACCATTTCACTGAGTAGATAGTCCACATGCCATTCTAACATGAACTAAATGTTAATTTTAACTACAGCAACATAGAGGCATCAACTCATGGATTGATATAACAAGTTAAGAATCATAGCTGATGCCATGAGGAAGAGAAATGATGAAACCAATGCTCGTATATTCTTTCTACCACCTAAGATACATGTACTAAAAAGATACGGGGTCAATTGAATTTAGTTGCTTAAAATCATGTATCCCTTCCTGGTTCTCACTCTGTCTATCCATGTATTGTCCAAGTGTAAGCAGATGTGAGTATGCATGTGCTAAAAGACATTTTTTTGGAAGTCTTAAAGCCTCAAACTAAACTATTAGTTCCCATTGAATCTATGGAGGCATAGTCATTAACTAAAAGACCAGAGCACCCAAAACACAACTAATATAACAACATAACAGCGTTATGAATGACAAAAAGAACTGCTATTACTAATTCAGAGTTTTTTGGACTACCGAGGCCAGAAGAAAAGACATTGAAATTGCCCTTTGAATTCCTAACCTTGTAATAAAAGTCAAGCAACAGCAGCAAACAAACAGTTCGTGATGTTAATGCTCACAGAATTCATTTGCAACAGAATCATAGAAGATAAAGACAGAGATTACCAGTTGCCTCTCATTAGCCGCAGAGATGTTAGTACTTGGGGTAGAGACCAGAGCAAGCTCCCATCCAGTGGGATTGAAGTCTTTAGATTGAGTAGCACTAGAACCAAATGCTGAAGAAGCAGCATTGTCAACCCACCAAACTTCTCTCAAGCAAGCATAACAACAAAAAAGTAGACATGAGTCATACACAAAATGCTTACCAGGTTCTGAGGGAACTATTGCCAAGGCTAAAGCATTCTTTTCCTCAATGGAAGAAGCATCAGGTGCATCAAAACCAAGTCCCTGAAAGGCCAAAGAAATAAAGATCATACGCAAATAATTTTACACTGAACAACCATCAACAGACACCATAAAGTTAATGCTCATACCAGCAAATCTCCCCTACAATGTTAACATTGTAGCTCATCACCGCTACAATGTTAAACAAGGATGAACTACACTGAACATGAAAGAGGACCTAAAAATTCCCACCAAGAAAACCAGAAAACAGCCCCTTTGCATCGGCCCGGAACTTCCATCAGAAATCCCACATACAACAACTGAATCGGCAAGTACCCAAAGTAATTCTCAACAACCTCTGTTTGTATTTTTCAACTAATAGAACCCTGCAGACTAGAGCCCGAAGTCCGTGCACTATCGAACGAAGAAAAGTAAAATTCCGAGCATGCTACTTCTCAGGCGAGTCTTCCACCACACATCAATTCACTACGCAAGCCCCCAACACCGAATCTCACTTACCCTCGAGCTCGATCGGCCAGTCACCCACAATTCGCGACTGAAAGACCTCGCATCTAGTCACAACTACACACCCTACAAACTATCGAATCGACAATCGAACGACTCCTCATCCGATGGAAACAGCAATCGACGCTCAAAATTCGACGTGGCACGGGAGACGGAAATGTCGGACGGAAGTGGAGATCCGGCGAAGCATAGAGAGAGAGGGAGAGAGAGAGAGAGAGAGAGAGGAGGGAGGACTTACATGGTGGGAGAATCGGAGGGGACGGTAGCGAGGGCTGCTTCCTTCTTAGTTCTTAGAAGCCGTCGCCGTTGAGACTCGAGAGAACTCAGACGGGAACCGATAAAACCAAGACGACACGAGAGGACTCAGAGACGGGAGTCGGGAGAGAACCGATAAAAAAAATTTCGGTTTTCGGTTCGGTTAACCGATAAAAACCGAACCGATAAAAAAATTTCGAATTTTGATGAAAACCAAACCGAAAAAACCAAAATTTTCGGTTCGGTTCGGTTCGGTTCGCGGTTCGGTTCGCTTTTCGGTTCGGGTCTTGACACCCCTACCTGACTTTCCCAATGTCACCTTCATCCATGTCATTGCAATATCGATAGTTGATGCTGGTCTACCATCGGGCCCAATGTTGATTGAATTCATTGTCGTCTATGCCCGGATTGACGGGTGATGGAGATAGTGGGGTTGAATATGACAAGGACCGGAGGACGAGGATAGCATTTTTGGAAGACTAGGCAGTTTGGACGAGTTAGGCAATCCTGTAGATATACGGTATCATGGTCGGAGTGGTACAGTTTATGGAATTTTCGTACAGTCCGAAAGTAGGAATATTTTGGTAAATCCCCAATTTATCCAACCTAAATCGCCCAAAAGCATCTAAAACTAAAGGAAATGAAATTGTCTTGGTTTATATTCCTGCGTGCATTCCTTGAATTTCGTATGTCCTAGGTGATTATTGGTCTATATACGTTTCCGCATGCCTAAAAAGTGGAAAGATTTGGATAGTCACGTTAGTCGTGACGTGCTGGGATGTCACAATGTGACCATACTACGGTCAAAGGATAGCTACAAAAGCTATCTTTCTCCAACGCAACCGTATGGAAATTACCAAAGCAAAACACGGATATTTCTCCGTCTCATGGAAAATGTGTGGCAAGGTTCACCATCTACTTTCCAAGTTAATGGTACGGTTAGCCAAACATAGTCCAGCGGGAATAATATAGGAGGGAAGATACGATTGTGCAAGTCAAATGCACATGTGTTATAATAGAGATGTAACTAGCGTCAAGCACGCCCTATGCGTGAACGCAAAGTTAAATAGGTTTATAAGAAGAAGACTAATAGACCGAAAGTTGACTCTAAAAAGTAAAAATAGAAGGCATTTTTTCTAGAAGAGGAAATGGGTGAAGACTGGGATAATTATCATTTTAGTGGGGCCAGCGAGCGCATAAATGGTGGATGTGGATAAAATGAAGGCAGTTAACTTTTTCTTATTAAGGATGGTTTTGGAAGGAATAAAAAGCGAGATAAAACAAGTGTAATGCTTAGCCGACCGTACCGTTAGCTGGAAAAAGGAACGGTGAATCCTCAGCCACACATCTTGGACGAGAGAGAGGGAGACTTGTCTCTTGCTTGAAAATTTCCCAGTGCTTGTGTAAAGGAAATAATATCCTTTGACTGTCACGCCGTCTCGCGGTGATGCTCGCACCACTCATAAAACAATATTTTGAATTAAATGTCTTTGTGAATATTAAGCTCATATCTCTATTGTCAAGTATTGACTAGCAAATAACTTAGCTGGAAAGCAATGCCCAAAGGATGGCGGAGTCCACTTGTCCATATCCTCTCCATCGAGAAAATTATCTAAAATGTTTTAAATCTATTACATTTTTATTAATTCAACCTCAAACCTTTTAATTTTATCATTGCGTTTTAATTTTTTTATATGATTTTTCAATTGAATCCATTCTACTAATTTAGCCGAAAATTGCTGATATGGATATTGAACATTTTATGTGATACGACTAATGCTGAAGTGGATAGTTTTTAATAATATTTTAATTTTTGTTCGAATTCATTTTATTTATTTTTCTTTTCTTTTTCTTTTTTCTTTTTTTAAACCCTCACCTAGCGACTAGCCACAAGTGTCACCCTTTGGCTGGCAAGGGCTGTGACGCCCTTGCATCACCCAAGCAAAGTGAGGGCATTGCGGTCCTAGCCTAGACCAGGCAAGGGCATTGTAGCCCTGGCCAACCAAGGGCAAGGGTCGTGACCCTCACTTGGATCTAGGTGAGGACCAACGTCCTCACATGTGGCTAGTGAGGGCGTGGAGGCCATTGCCTGTGACTAGCTAGGGCAACAACGCCCTCGCCTAGGGAGGGCTAGCCTACGGTTATTAAAAGAATAATAATTTGAAAAATATAAAAAAATTATAAAAACAATTATCAACGTTAATGTCGATCATGCTATATAAGATAATTGCATTCACATGAGTGATTTTTGATTAATATTGGCTAAATGAACTCAATTGACAAAACATGAAAAAAAAAAAAATTAGATATTCATTGACAAAATCAAAAGACTTATGATTAAATTAATAAAAATATAATAAATTTAGAACTTTTTGAACAACTTTCCATTTATCTATCAGCTTCCGCCTTTGTAATTGCATTCCACATACATCACTCCATTACATCACAAGGATGTGCCGTCCGATGGGGCATTGTTCCACTACTGTTTTGTTGTTGCACATATTCCTGACGAAGAAATACACATGGGGGAAGTCATTCTCTTTTTGCCATACCTGCCTTTGGAATTTTTTGGCCAGTCTAAAATCGTGAAAATTCTCCATACAAAAATTCTTGACTACACATATGCATTTCTGTACCTAGGGGCATAGAATTTCGGACATGCCTTGATTCGGGGGATATTTTTTTTTTTCAGAGCCAAATCGATATGGATCTGATCAATTGCAACAGTTGGTCATGTGGGTCCTACACGATGTCCATATATATATATCACGTAATCAACTATTATGATTGCATTTGGTTCACAAAAATAGTTCTAGGGAAGGATATTTTTAGGCGAATCCACTCAAAAGATGGGCGAATCTCTTTGGCTCGATCGATCAATAGCCCATGATCAGGGATAATCTAAGTGGTGGGTAAATCTATTGTCAATCTGGCCGAATCTGGTCAGAAGGTTCCTTAAGAGTTTGACAGGACTCCTTCGCATCTTTAGTATCAGAAGATGATTTTTTTTTTAAAGGATTAGCACATAATTGCTCCTCTTTCTTAGGGAGCCGATACTAATCGTCGGAGGCTAATCTTGGCTGTTGAGGTGAAGCGCATAATGGTCCGTGCCCGATGTGCATCCTTCACTTAAAATCCTGCAGCTTCTTCTAGGGTTACATTGTGTTGATACAGTGCCGACAACCAAAAAAATCATTTAAACTAAAAACTTCATGGATAACGTAATGGACAAAGTCATTTATAACATGATAGGCTTGTAAAATTACATTATTTTAATCGTAACATTGACTTGATCTAGTACAATGAATTTGGTAATGACTTCTTCATCTGGACAACATTTAAATAGTCTCACATTTAAATCTCATGAAAGATCCATGATGACTTTGACTCGTGCTCCCAAATTTTTGTGCCTTAATGCTAATGAATATACTTCATAACTTATACTTCCCCAGCTTCACAAGGATTCTTCTCAGAGCAATAGTAGCGTACTGCTTCAGTCAGCTCTTCTTCTTTTTTTAATCAGTCTTTGGTCAAGAAAGGAGTGTCCTCCATTTGGCTTATTTGGACCAAAACCGAACGCGTTGCCCGGGCGAAAGGGACCCGGTATGAGGTCATCAATATGCGTAATTAGAACTTAACGTGGAAAACGGATTCATCACAATTATGTATTCATTTGCGACCCAAAAAAATGATGTATTCATCTGTTCGGTTGATGGAATTAGTCGCTATTGGATTTAATCCACGTTCCACAAGAAATATGTATTTAGAGTTTACTAATTATAGCAGTTATAATGGATCTATGTTCTTCTTGATTGGAGCTCATAAGTAATTATAATGAATTAGAGCTTTTCTTGATTGGAGCTCAGAAATGCCCATAGTCGATTGTGTGAAACAAGTGAAAGTATTTGAGTTTCACACAAGAGGGTTACAACTTGTCTTGTGTACCATATGAAGTTAATGAATGAGAAGTTTTATGATTGTCATTAGCTAACCGTGCACACATAAAAACATAGCATCGCTATTCGTGGTCATTTTTTTTTTTTTTTTTTTTTTCCTACATGTGATGTATACACGAAAGAAGTGCGAGTACTAAATATGTAACTCAATTATTGCCAAATATAACAAAAAAGTACTATTTTAACTCTAGTGTCGCATGAAATATGCAAAGTCCGTACCCAAATCGGCATCTAATGTATTCAATGCATACAAGCCCTTCGATTTAGAGAGACTCTGGTGAAATTCATCAAATTCAAAGGCTAATACACGGTCGGGAGATTACGTGCTTTGCGGGCTCTGAATTCGAATCATCTCGCACGAAACGTGAGTTACACGTGCATGGTTTGTCCCCAAATACCTCTTCACTCTTCCCATCTGTCTCAATAAATTCTCCTCTTCTCACACTCCTTTCAGCTTAAGAAAATAGAACGTAAGACACTCCAAAACAGGAACCATGCCGCCGCGGGACCGGTACGAGACCAACTGGATCGTCGAAGTTAACGAGAGCCTCGAGTGCATGCCCCCCGACGAGCAACGGCACTGGAAGAAGCGGTCCATCTACAGGGTTCCTGCCTGTGTCACTGACCTCAATCGCAAGGCCTTCCAGCCACAGGCTATCTCCTTTGGCCCCTACCACCACGGCGAGATCCACCTCCGCACCATGGAGGACCACAAGCACCGCGCACTTCTCCACTTCCTCAGGCGGTCTGGGAAGCCTCTCGATCCCTTTCTCGAGTCCCTGAGGGAAGTGGCACGGGACCTCGAGGAGAGCTACGACGCACTGGACCTGGAGTGGAAGGAGTGCGGTGGTGAGGGCGCAGCAAACCGGTTCCTGAAGCTGATGATAACTGACGGATGCTTCATGCTTGAGATCCTGAGGAGCGCGACACAGGCAGTGGATGACTATGAGCCTGACAACCCCATGTTTTACACCCACAGGATGCTTTCCATAATGCCATACATATGGCCAGACATGCTGATGCTGGAGAATCAGCTGCCGATGCTAGTGCTGGATCGGCTGGTCGCCGTCGAGAGTGATGGCAAGGAGGTTAGTTTCTTAGATTTTGCTTTGTCAGATTCACTAACAGTACATCTTGGTGATCACAGATGGGCTATGTGGACCTCACATGGGATCCATCAAATCAAATACTCCAAACCTGTTGGATGCATGATTCTATTAACTGAGAACATGATTACTAAATCTATCACCACTATTGGAAACTTCTTCTTATTTTATTTATTTATTTATTTTTATTTTTTTCACTTTAACTCAAGTACAACTGACACGACAACGATCTCACATTCAAATGCACTGACTTCACACCAACAACTTAGGATGACGAATACGTCAACAGGCTCATCCTCAATTACTGCTCCACTGGCAAGCGCACGGTGAGGATAGGCAAATGCCTGCACGTCCTGGACGTTGTCAGGAAGAGCCTACTACTCCATGAGAAGCCGAAGCTGGACAAGGTGGGGTGTGAGGGCCTTCTGTTAGTCCAGTCGGCCACTGAGCTCAAGGAGCATGGGATCCAGCTCAAGAAGAGCAACACTGGCAGCCTCACAGACATCTCCTTCGCTGGCGGGGTTCTGAGTCTCCCTGAAATCGTGGTGGAAGAAGCAACCGAGTCCATGTTCCTCAACCTCATCGCATTTGAGCGCTTCCATGTTGGGACCGGGAACGAGGTCACGTCCTACATCTACTTCATGGACTACATCATCGCCAATGAGTGCGACGTCACGCTTCTCCACACCTTGGGCATAGTCCTGAATGTCCTGGGGAGCGACAAGGAGACCACCGGGCTGTTTCGCTTGCTGGCCAAGTACACAACTATTGAACCCAACAGCAGTCTCATTTCTGTGTGCAATAAGGTCAACGAGTACTGCAACAAGCCTTGGAACAAGTGGAGGGCTAATCTCATTCAGACCTACTTCAAGAGTCCTTGGGCTTTATTGTCTCTGGTCGCGGCTATCTTCCTCTTCGCACTCACTATAATTCAGACCACATATACCGTGCTCAGCTATTGAACCCACAATTTCCCTCTCTGTACAATAATTTTCCCTTTCCAGTCATGTTCATTTCCCACTTTAGATGTACCGAATGATGGACATTTGGCTGTTCGTTTATCATAATCAAATGATAACTCTCTTGTTTTGGTCTTTTTCATATTTGTCCATGTCAGAAATTGTGATCCATTTTCCAAATTCTATAGATCTCTCCTCAACTATGTCAAGAATGGCGATGGCTGAAGAAAAACATGAACGTGGGAATGCAAGCAAGCATCAGCTAAAGAAATAGTAAGCAGAAGCTAAGTTGGGGAAGACTTAGGTGGGAAACACTGAAAAAAAGTCAACAAGAGTTGAGGCATCCCCGTGAAGAAGGAAGTTGCCTTACACATGTCAAAAAAAGTGGCTCGATTATTTTAAAGAGCCTATAAATAGAGCCTACGTATGCTAGGTCGTGTGTGTGGGGTTTAGCCCTCGACCAAGTCTGCGGAGGACTAAGCTCAATATACATATCCTATATCCCTCCCCCAACACGTCCTTCAACTACGTTTATAATACCATTTTCATAAACTAATGAAATTATCTTTACCCCATAAACTTTATTTATAACCTATCTTTATCCATTCCTCCGCATCAACTAGACCATACATGTATACATTGGAACACACGCTTCCACTAATACCAACAGTCCAATTATGTAAAGGCTGGTCTAGTTTTAGGCAAATGAAATCTTCCATTGCACCATTTTCTTCCCAAATAAATTTTAGCATATTTCAACGAATTTAAGTGAGCAACAAATTTTGCCATCAAAGTCATTTCTCTTCCCCATCAGTTTCAAATTTCAAAATCATCTATATATTTTCCGATCGTCAAGCAGTCAATCATTAACACAAAGAACAAACACACTTTTATACTAAGAAAGAAATATTTTGAAACTTCCAACATCCTTCCCAAGATAGAAAGAGGGAAAGATATAACACTTCTTAATCGCCATTATAGAATCCTACATCAAGATAAGATAACAACAAACTGTTAATTATTCAACCAAAAAAAAAATTGTTAATTATGTATGTGGAATGGTAAGATTATGTCTCCTAGTTTGAAGGGCCTGAACAATCACTTGTTATTGATTCTTCAATCTTGATGACACAATTAAACATTTATTGTATAGAAAAATTAAGATCAACCCAACTCCATAACAAAAATATTAATTAAATTGCATATAAGTATTAAGAGCATTTTAATTAAGCCCATATAATATTGCATTAATGGACTAAAGCAAGGGGGTTTTGAGCTTAATTAAATTATTTGAACTAAGCCCGGGACAATAAGGATATCTTGATATTCACAATCAAAACACATGCGAGCTCCAAAAAAGCAATGACAGTGGAAGGTCCATCTTACATGTATAACGGGCAAGCCAAAACTCAATAAGAGCCAAAACTAATAAATGAAATCTTTAAATTTATGGCAAACCATCATCTTACTACTCAATTACATGAGAGACAAGCACAAAAAAAACCATGTATGACAAAAGTAGGAATAAATGTACTATCTTCTTATCAACGGTTAGAAAAATTTGCTCCTACGTTTGTCATACACGGTTATTTACTCCATCTGTTTAAGGTAAATGATCATCTTACCGCTCAGCATATGAAATGGCCCACAAGTCAATTTAGCGGTTGGAAAAATTAACACGCATGTTAGGGAATCAAGTACTTCATAATCTACCAGCTACAGAAGTGCACGACATGTCCTGTGTGATAGCGACTAAACTACTCCTCAAATGGTGAAACCTGTCAGATCCTTCCTACAGCAGTGATAATGACGTTTCCACTGATCCGATTTAATTGTTGTCCATGAAATAATATCGTTTTAAATGAAATTAAAGGAATATATAATGTTTTTATGAATAATGTTTGATATGTGAATATTTTGTTCAATTAACTAGGAGCACTTTGAAAGATTGTTTTTCTCAATTCAATGAAAGTGTTCCATAAGCTCTATTTCGTCGATATAATAAATAAAGGGCATTGTAATGTAAAATATGAATGAGAGATATATCATTCTAAGTTGAGCTCAATGCATATGTTCTATTATGCTTTGAATTTTGCACGATTTTGATGTGATCTTTCGAGTTCAGACTTCCTTTGATTTTTTGTATATGGGAATAGAAAGTTAGGGAGAAGAACATAAAGAAGTAAGGAGGAGGAAGGGGGGAGAGATATTTTTGTTGAAAGAAAAGGGAAGATTAAAAAAAAAAAGAAAATGAAGAAAAAGTTGCTTTGAGAAAAGTTTAAAAACTGCCATACTTCTTATCACTAAAAATGTCTTAAAAATTTTGGAATTTTGACTAGAACCTCTTCAGTCTCGGTAAGAAGTAGTTAGGAAGGAGATAAAGGTCGAAGAGGAAAATTTGATTACGGGACGAAAGGTGGGCCAACCCAATTTAAGTTTTAATAATAGCAGGTTAGGGTGATTGAGGTAATCAATAGTTTAGATAGGTTTGTTGAGTCATTTCGAAATGACATAAATCACTACTTTAGTAGAAGAAAATATTGGTTAGAGCTGGACCTTCACGTGAGTCACACTCTACTCCATTCATTGATCACCATGTCCTCAAATGGCAGCCCACTTTCAGTGTATTTGACAAATCTTTATGCTATGTCTCTCTCTTGTGACAATTTTTTATGCTATGTCTAACGAGAATTCAAATCCTGCATAAACTGAATATTTTTGGAGCCAGACTCTACTTGGAAAGAAATGTTGCATTCTACCTCCTTTAAGTAGGGTGCATTTGCCTGTGATACTTAGGCCCGCCATTAGTTTCAGGCAAGCTTTAACGTTGATGATTGCAAAGTGCTTACTAATAAGGCATTTGAATATTGCAGATTCAAATCAATAATGGTCCGTTTGGTTGCGGTAATGGAATAAGAAAATGCCCATTTCCCACCTAATGTAATAACGACATTTTAGCAACACTTTCTACAAACAGAAATCGCACACGCCGCACAATTATATTGAGTGCATATGGCACATTTTTCACCTTCCAGCACCGTTTGGTTGGGAAATCAACCACCTTCTCTAATGCCAAAGAGCTGCAAAATCTGAAGATTGAAAAATGGGATCAACTTGGTTAACTTCAATGATCCACAAATTATTCAACTTTATCGATATACATATTTGATTTCATATAGGAACTCGTGGTAAATCTTCCACGTAATTCATTTATCAGATTTTACGCAATGTCTTAAATGTCAATAAAAAGAGAAAATTCACCTCCACAGAATAGTAGCTCCCTCATAGTCACAGAGAACAGGGTATTCGGCAATACAAGCTCAATTTTTTCTCTCGAATGGGTGAAATGAGAAACTCAGAATACTCGCAATCCACGACTTTCACCACAAGAAGATTGAATTGCGAAGCGAAGTTCCGCAAATTAGCCAACTAGGTCTCTCTACTGTCGAGTATCGACTAACAGCTAACTTGGCTGGAGAGCAAGGCACAAGGATGGATTAGAAAATAAAAAACAAATTCCTGGAAGTGAGTCTATGAATAGAAGAGCTTCGTACATGACCAAAGATGGGAGAGCTCACTCGTCCATATCCTCTACTTCACTGGCTTCAGGCTCTATATCCGCATGCCTGAGCCGACCACATACATTACACTCCATTGTCCCGCCGCTGTTTTGCTGGTGCACATATAACTGATGAAGAAATACAGATGGGAGACATCGTTCTCTTTCTGCCATACCCGCCTTTGAAATTTTTTGGCCCATCTAAAATCGTGAAAACTCCCCATATAAAAATTCTCGACCGCTTATACACATACGTGTACCTATGGGCCTAGAAGCTTTTGAACATGCCTCGCTGCAGGAGATCTTTTTTTCTTTCGGAGCGAAGTCCATATGGATTGGATCATTTGCAACATTTGGTCATGTGGGTCCCACGTCACATCCACATACATATTTCCCATGATTAACTATTATAATTCTATTTGCTTTACAGAAACGGTTCTAGGAAAGGACATTTTAAGGCAAATCCACTCAGAGGATGGGCAAATCTCTCAGGGAAAAGGCTAGCATAACCGTCCTTTGCAAAGTGACGGTCTCAGGGTCAAAGGGAAGCCATAAACGTATTTCGAGGAAACCGGGAGACTTCTTCAACCGGTTCCAATTTTTGACCGTATGTTTCCTATTTATCTTTTATCTTTTTACTTTTAAGTTTCCTTTTTACAAGCTCACCAAGAAGACCCATGGAATCGACTTTTTTGAATATGAAGAAATAAAATAATAAAATAGCTACCGCAATATGAATAATTACAAGCAGCATATTATTATCACTTACTAAAGAGAAATTGTCAATGTCGTTAGATAGATCTATTAAATTTAAAAGATGAACAAAAAAAACTTCATGTTCCATGATGTTGTGACATTTTCATCACTATCATCTTTGTTTGCATTGTTCATCTCATCTTCATCACTGCCATTATTTTCATTAGTGGAGTTACCTTTAATTCAAACTCCATCCATTTAAACGAAATTAGAAAAAAAACTTAAGCATTATATATCTAAAATATATAGATACAAACTAAAATTTAACGACAATGAATACCTCTTACTTTCTTGCAATCAAGAATCAGAATTAATGAACCTTTATCCATAGTTATGATTATTATATGATAAAAATAGAGAAAATGCTGAGATAACCATGACGTTAGTTTTGAATAGGAGCGGCCATACCTCAGCCACACAGTTTCCATCTTCAAAATTAGAGAATTACTTAACAGATTTCCCGTTTTCTATTATATAGAAATACATTTTCCAAAGTAGGTCATGATCAAATTTTGTTGAGGAAATATTCAAACAAGATTCCAATTATCTAGAATCATTAAAGAAACAAATCAAAGTAATAACATTTAAACAATAAGAAATATACGAAGAACTCGGTTGCTACATTTAAAATAGTGGATATTATTCTCCGGCCAAAGAATAAGATTATAGTTCCCAAAAAAATAAAATAACTTAATAAAAAAAATAGGCATGTAATTATTTTGTATAATTTGAATTCCCAATTTTTGTATGATTTTGTAATCTAAAAAGTCGTAACTATGGATAAAGGTTTGTTAATTCTACTTATTAATTGTAAGAAAGCAAGAGGTATTTATTGTCGTTGAATTTTACTTTGTGTCTATATATTTTAAACATATAATGCTTAAGTTTTTCTTCTAATTTTGTTCAGATGGATGGACTTCATATTAAAAGTAACTTCACTAATGAAAATGATGGTAGTGATGAAGACGAGATGAACAATGCAAATGAAGATGATAGTGATGAAAGTGTCACGACACCAAGGAACATGAAGTTTTTTTTTTTTTTTGCTTATCTTTTAAATTTAATAGATCTATATAATGACATTGACAATTTCTCTTTAGTAAGTGATGATAATATGCTGCTTGTAATTATTCATATTGCAGTAGCTATTTTATTTTTTATTTCTTCATATTCAAAAAAATCGATTCCATGGGTCCTCTTGTGATTTTTTTCTCTCAATTGAGCTTGTAAAAAGGAAACTTAAAAGTAAAAAGAGAAAAGAAAAATAGGAAACATACGGTCAAAAATTGGAACCGGTTGAGGAAGTCTCCCGGTATCCTCGAAATATGTTCATGGCTTCCCTTTGACCGTGAGACCGTCACTTTGCAGAGGACGGTTATGCTAGCCTTTTCCAATCTCTTAGGCCCGTTCGGTCACCAGCTCATGATCAAGTATATCTGAGTGGTGGATAAACCACTTGTCAATTTGGCCTAATCAAGTCGGAAGTTCCTTATCAAGAGTTTGACAGGAGTCTTTAGTATCAGAGGATGAAATTCTTTTTGTCGATTAGCACACAATTGTTCCTCTTTCTTAGAGAGCCGATACTAATCGTTGGAGGCTAATCTTTGCTTTTAAGGTGAAACGCACAAAGGTACACCTCACTTAAGATCCTCCTGCTTCTTGTTGACACCTAAATTTTGATTAGGTTATTAATTAAGCCTTAATTTCTTTTATTTTTCCTTTTTTTAGATAATAAATAATAAATAACAAAAACAACAAAAAAATCAATAAAAACAAAAGAAAACAAAAATTGGTAGCCAAGCCCAGCCCCCTCCTTTTTCTCTCCTTTTCGCTGGCCCAAGCCCAGCCTCCTTCTCCTCCAGCCCGGCCCCCTCTCTCTTCTTCTTCTTCCTTCTTCCCTCTTCTTCCCCTCCGCCTCTGCAACTCACGCGCGCGAAGGACAACCTACGGCCGAGGAGTGTAGGCCGACGTCGGCCGGAAGAGACAGATCTCAAGCGCTATCATCAGCTTCCTTCAATGCCGAGCACGCCTTGTTGAAGGAGCTCGGATGGGACGCCGGTTCGGCCGGCGGAGGCCGTTCGGCGTGCGAAGATCGGCGGTCGAAGCTCCATCGACCGGCCGCCTCCTCGCCTATAAATAGAGCTTCCCCGACGACGGCAAAGGGCACGCCGAGAACGATCGAAGGCTGCAAAGCTTCGAGCTTCCTGCTGAGAGACTTCAGAAGGGGAGCCGAGGACGAGCAAGCCCAGATCCGAAGGCAGAGGTAGAGAGAGAGAGGCCAGCCGAGGCTTGGGGTCCCCTGAGAGACTTCGGGGAGCTCGAGTTCCGGCCGGCCGTGGCGTGGCGAGCTCGGAGATCCTTCACTGAGAGACATCGGGAAGGGTTGAAGAGCTAGCGCAGGAGAGAGCTCGAGTCGCGAGCTCAGCCCACCTTCCACCGAGAGACTTCGGGGAAGGCAGGCGGCGAGTGACTTCGAGAAGGTCAGATCCGGCCGGTGGAGGCTTGGATCTGGCCTGAGTGAGGAGGAATCAAGGCCGAGGAGGGTCCGGCCGAGATCTACGCAGTAGATCTGGTTTTTTTGCTGCTGTTGTTGTCGCCGGACGCCGTGCCGCAGCCGTTCGCCTCAGTCCCGACGCCGTTGCTTCGACGGCTTGTTGTCGTGCCCCACCTGCGAAGCCGTTGCCGTGATCGGTCCGCCGACGCCGCACTAGATCGGGAAACCGAGTTGCCCAGCCACCACCATCCGGACGTCATCGCCACAAACAGGTAGTGCTACCGCCACCGCCGCCGTTGCCGTCGCCATAGTTTCCCCCTCCGCAGTCCAACCCTCGTCACTACCGTCGCTGTCGCCGCCGTCGCCGTTGCCGCCGCCGTTGCCGTCGCCGTCGTCCCCGCTGTTGTGCCTCGGCGCCGCGATTCGGGAACCCTAGGGTTCCCGATTTTCCGGGTCGCGACCCCGGGTTGTCGGGTCGGACCCGGATCGGGAACCGGGTAGGGATTCCGCAAATTGCGGGCGCGGCGGAAGACCGGGTCGCGATTCGGGTCGGATCCGGGTAGGGTTTCGCCGGGGAAGCGGGTCGTGGACCCGGGTCGTCGGGCCGGGCCGGGCGTTTATGAAAAATCCGAGTCGGGCCCGCGTTTGGGTCGCCAACCCGGGTCGGACTCAACCCGTGGATCCGACCCGGGTCGGTTTTATTTTATTATTTTAATATAAAATAATAAATATTTTATTTAAAAAAATCAAAAAGTGTTTTATTTTCAAAAAATATTAAAAAATGTTTTATTTTCCAGAAAATCGAAAAATATTAAAAAATATTTTATAAAAAAAATAAAAAATATTTCATATTTTCCAAAAATGCCAAAAAAATCCAAAAAAGCCAAAAATTCATGAAAAAGCCAAAAATTCAGAAAAAGCCAAAAAATGATTTATATTTTTCAGAAAAAGATCCAAAAATACCAAAAAAATGCTTTTTATGTTAAAAATAATTAGAAAAAGACTAAAAATGCTTTTCCTCTAAAAATGCATGGAAAATCCCTCAAAAATCCAAAAAAGCCTTAGGGTTTAAACAAGATTAGGTACCGAAAGGGCATTAGTGATTAACTAGTGTAATCAAGTCCCCGATCCTAATTTCTCTGTTTGCGCAGAGCAAGTATTTCTCCCGATACTTCGCTTGGGTTTCTAATCGACCCACCCCAAATCGATTAGTGGCGACTCCATTTTAAAAATTGATTTATAGGTTAAAAAATCAAACTATTAAAGTCGTGAATTGGTGGACTTGGGAGAGTCCGGGCTTAGCAAATTTCAGCCGAGCCATTAGCCTCCTTTAGGCGCCCGTACCCGATCGCGGGGCGAAAAAAAGAGGTCGCGACAGCTTGGCGACTCCGCTGGGGATTTTGAGGACTTAGGCCATTTTATCTTTGTTTAAATGCTTTGCTGACTTGGATTTTTTTTTTTTGTTTTGTGCGGGGTAATAGCTTAAAGTTTTTTTTATTCTGTGAAAATAAAATGTTTTTGTGATTATAAACTGCTGTGCATCCTTAAATGTTTTAAACACTACACATGGCACACATACAACCCGGCCGCCGGACCTGGGCCGCCATAGGATTTCTAGGATGGTGTTAAGAAAGATGCGACCTCGAACGCGAGACTGCGATGTAGAGGTTGCCTTTCTTTTCCCCGAATTTCTTAGCCGAGGTTAAGGGGGTATGCTGCTAACGCGAGACTGCGACGGGCGGATACCCTTTTAATTTCATCAAACCTTCTCAGTTAGAAATCGAGCCGCACATATCATGCGCATGTCTATGTGATTGCCATCAATTTTCTCATGTGAAGTAAGTTTTTATTTCGTGTAATTTACTTACCTTCCTGTATATATTGAGTGGTCCATGATTAGTCTAGGATTTAATACCACGGTCATTTAAATTTGAAAGTAATTGTTATAAAGTTTTAAAAAAAAAAAAAAAAAAAATTTTGCTAAAAAAATTTACTTTTAGTTGATGTTTTATTCTCAAGCATGTTACAAAATTCTTTTCCGCAAGAATTTTCATTTGCCTAAAAAAGGGGATAGAAATCTTTTTCAAAATTTGTTGCAACTCATGCTTTCTTCACCTTTCAAATTGAATATCTTTTTAGCTCATGTTAACATGTCACGTGCCCTTTTTCAATCCATGTTTAGGAAATCCTCTACCTTTTCATGAATAAACAAAATGAGTAGGGTTAGGTCGTCATCATGGACTACTCTCCATTTACGCCTTGTCTTCACACACACTTGTTTATTCATGGCCAGGTAATCACGGAACATCAACGTTCACCAGATCCAGACTCGCTCAAAAGCAAGAGCAAGAATGGCCAAGAAAATGTACCAAGCCGTATTTCGGTCATGGAAAGTGAAATGAAACAAGTCTTCAATGTGCTTCAACAACTTTCAAAGCGAGATAGACTCCATCCAGGGCAAACTCACTCCCGCCCGGCCTCAATCGAGGTTTTGTTGCCACAATCATCTACTAGGGGTGATCAAGGTGGAGATACCGACGATAACATGCCCGAATTGGAGGATGATCCGCACCTAACCATGATCGAGAAAGCTAGGCCGGACAGTTTGTCTAAAACTGAGCATGACAAACGCCTCGAAAAGCTTGAGGAGAAGCTGAAACAACTGCAAGGCCTCCAAGATCCTACTTTGACGGACCTCTCCATTTATTCCAATGTCAAAATGCCAGAAAAATTCAAAATGCCTGAGTTTGAGAAGTACGATGGCACGACTTGCCCTAGGGCTCATTTGCAAATGTACTTGGTTCGAATGACCCAATACGTTAATAATGCACCATTAATGATCCGGTTGTTCCAATCAAGTCTAATAGGCCCCGCCCCGAGGTGGTACATTACAAAGAACATGAATCTCCTCAAACATGGAGCGAGGTGAGTGAGGCATTCCTCAAGCAGTATGAGTTCATAATGGACATTACCCTTCTCGTGAGGATCTTGAGCGAACCGAAAAGAAAAAGCATGAATCGTTCAAAGAATATACTATCCGATGGAGGAAATCTAGCAGCCCAAATCAGTCCCGAACCAACCGATTTCGAGTTGAGAAAGATGTTTATCAAAACCCTCCCCTATGAGTACTGCAATTGAATGGTAACCACGATTGCCGAATCGTTTAATCAACTCATTCCAATAGGGGAGCAAATTGAGATAGGGTTAAGGGATGGTTAGTTCACTGAACCTACGCCCACAGGTAGGCTTAGCATGAGGAAAGATAAAGAACCCCTAGTAGATGTCAATGCAACCTACAATCATCCTCCAACAATTCAGACAAATGCAAGACAGCAACAGACTACCAGCCGTCAGCCATCCCAAGATTACAATAACAAGAGACAATTTACTCCTCTTCCCGGATCTCTATCACGGGTTTTGGCAATCCTCCGAAGAAGAACCTCCTCTTTCGATTGAGCCAAAGCGACCAAACTGAAAGTTTTTCCAACTATGACCCGTCAAAAATATGCGACTATCACATGGAAGAAGTGGGGCATTCGGCCGATGAGTGTTTGCTCTCAAAAGTCGAATCCAAAACCCTGTTAGACACTAAAGCTTTCTCATTCCAGAGCAATTCGCTCCCGATCACACCGACAAAGTAAATGCGATATTCAGTTACGAAGACATAGTCGAGCAGAAATGTCGAAGCACATACCGCCGACATTCATCAAAGGCTGGTGAAGGTCGGGTATTATTTAGGCAATGAAGTGCCACCCTTAGAAATGAAGAAAGAAGGGCCGATGACATGACCACCATGTTTGGAGACCTTTTCATGGGCACCATCAATGAAGGACCGTAAGGGGAAATGGGTGCAGGCCCGCTCGAGTAGAACCCTTTTTAATTTCCTTGCATATTCCCCTTACGTGGGAGCTTGTACATCTTATCTTAAGCTTGGCTTGTTTTATTTTCAACATCGGTTCCACTTGAAGAACTGATTTTTGAAAACACTTTTCCAAAATGTAAATCCACTTATTAAATAAAGTTGAAAATATTTTGAGGAGCATGAGGTGGTACACCCAAACCAGCCCGGTGATGCTATCCAACCATGAAAAAAAAACATCATCCAAGGAGAAATACGAGGGCCGGGCTTCCTCATGCTTTTTCTCCCCAAAATATTTTGAAAATGAAAAATATTTCATCACCAAAATCTTTTGTCAAAATAAGATGATGAATTTGAGCATGTTTGTCTTTTAACTTTCTCACTTCATAGCATCCCCTTTGATTTAGTGTGACGGGGGCATTTGAAACCGCACATTATGTGAACTCACCAAATTCAGAACACCTTTTTAAGAAAGCAGGGGCAAACAGAAAGGAGCATCACGTTTCAAAATGGTAAGTCCTATTCCCTGAACATAATGTCGAAAATGACATCCTCTCTCTTCCATCTACAGGAGACGAAGGATGGGACGTAATAGGCCCGGACATATTATCAAACTTGAAGCATGCATAGCATGATAGCTCATGGCACGATGTCGCAAGTTCATTGGCGGGACTTCCAACTTCAACGAGCCAAGAAGCACAAAGAAGGAATTGCTTCTCTTCCTTTAAAGTGACTACTGTCAATAGGGAGAAAATCTAGACAGTCAAAGCGATCTATAGCCCCACACCCTGGACAATGACTTTGGAATCTAGAAACTTCACTCTAGACGCATATTCTTCCAAGGAGTAATTGCCATCGGAAAGCTTGAGATTTTTTATCTCAGATTCTATAGAAGCTTTAGGTACATGACTTTACTCAATGATGCTATGGTCAAAGACAGAATTCCACAGAAGGAAGGCGTTGCAAATCATCAATCATGTACATGGTCACAAAATGAGGAAGGCCAATCAAAAGAGACATTGAACCATGCCAAGATAAAAAGGCCATCATTGACATTCAAATATCTTTAGGAGTCTAGCAAATATAAACTTTGGAGAAGAGTAATTTGGTATCGTTTCCAATACTCCCCAGTTTGAACTCATTTTGACATATTTTCTTCTATTGATAGGAAGCATAGGATTCAAGAAGCAAGCTTAATGATTAATTTGGACAAATCAAATGACCCATATCGATTTACCTAACTTGGTATGAAAGGACGTGTCGTCCGGGAGCCGAGTTTGGTTAAATAAAAAAACAAGCGCCCTACGGACACCGTCGGCGCCTTTAGCCGAGTGGTATCCGGAAGAAGCAAAATGGTCCGAGTCGGGGTTCGAATCCCCGACGCTGCAGTTAGCCGCTTGGTAAATAATAATAATAATAATAAAAAAAATAATAAAAAAAAATTTGCTTCTCTTGCGCCTGCAAATTACGAGAGAGCAGATGACCTAACAAAGCAAAAGACATAGGACTTCGTGTCCTACTTGCACTTCAAGTCCATCCAATCCAGTGAAGGGTAATGTTGTATCGCTTCCAAGTTATTCGACTCTTGAAAGAGTTTTTGACTAACATGATCCCTTTTATCTATTGCAGGATCACTTGACCGTAAAAAATGTGGATAACAAATCAAGGAAAGACATGTCAAACTCTGATAAACTCTCCTAAGCAAAATGACATCATGAGTAATCACCAAAACAAATGACAAAAATCTTCAGGCCTCAACTCACCTTTAATTTTGATCTACTTGTACATCTTTTCTCTTCTCCTCGCAAAAGGGGCAAAAAACAGAGATGCCCGATCGATCCCCAACCCCGACTGATCCTTCATGAGTCATATCCCTAATCAATAGGGATAACTATCGACACCCATTTGTGAATAACCCTTTTGATGTTCAAAATTTAACATATTTGGAAACACCATTATGTTAACTCTTAAAGTTGTCAATAGGGTCTTTTTTGAGTCAAAACCATTCACTTGTTTTGAAGAGTTCAAACTCCATCATATTCAAAATGTTGCATGTCATTTCCAGATGAATTCTGCATGATGATTTTGTCTGTCTAAGTCACTGATTCCACTAAGGATTATTAGAATAGACAGCTAAGTGAAGAATACAAAATTGATTGAGCATGCTGGATGAGGCGCGTTAGAATGATAAAAGGCAAGCCATATCCTACACACAATCCCCCCATCTATACACTTGTGAGATGAGTGCAGAAGATTCCATGACTGCAGGGGGTAAAGAGTTCTCTCGCGAATGGTACGATAACCAAAATAGTGAGAGGCATTTCATTGCTCACCCCATTTGAGCTCCTTACACTGGTGAAATTTCTCCCATACCCCCATCAAGAACCACCCCACACTTGGGGCGATCGGAGGCAAAGCAAAGATCACAAGGTGAGAAGAGAGATAGAAATTTTCTTGCTCGCACTTGCATCAATCTTCGGGTGTTCTTATTGCATATGAACACTCACGTTAATTTAAGTGCCCTAGAATGACGAAGAGCAATTCTTTCTCTATGCACTTGTATTCATTGTACAACCCAATTGAATCTGTAAATTTCACCCTCACGTGGAGGCAAAACAGAAGTTACGCCATTTGAGCAGCATAATTAGAAGTGCCTGGCAAAAGATGAAGACTCAATAGTCTAACAACGGCGTTTGCTTGAACTTGTCAAGATCAACTCTCAAGCAACAAGAATGAAAAAAACATGGGCATAAAAAAGCAGTGTACCTGGTAAAAGCAAGGTCAATGCCCATAAATGAAAAACTGGAATAAAAATAGGGGCATGAAAAAAGCAAAGTGTGCCTGGTAAAAGCAAGGCCAATGTCCCCAGTCAAAAATGCAACCAAGAAAATGTTGCTGTTGTGGTCCATAGAACCTCCATTTGACAAGTGAGAAGAAAGACGGTGACAAATGCCAAGACAATCACCAGCTCTCACATTTTTACACATGAATCAAGTCTACATTGCATCCCATTGTAAAAGTCTCTTCAGACTAGGGGCACTTCAATTAATGTAGGATTTCATATGTGCATAAGCATCGCTCGAAGAAGTACGAGCAAGATTACTCTATCTCTTTTCGCAGATTCTCACTTGCAAACCCGGAGATGATCGTGCGGCACTTCGTTCATGAGCCTTGACCTCGATGGTCCCATTTGATGAGCCATTGACTAAGTCTTCATCACAATTTCAACAAAGAACTCTCACATTGGTAAAGTCGTACCGTTTGCGAGAATACTCGGACCCCTGTTGACATGATAATAGTGAGATAGTGTGGTCCTTATAAATCCTGCATCAATGGTCAGGATAGCCTTTTCCATGAGAGAGAGTGGAAAGTCCTTTCAAATTGAAAGTCCCTCATTTGGCATGCTCAAGACATCTACATTCTAAATGAAGGCTGTCTTTCAAAATCTTCCCCCGTGGAATTCGGATGATGCCAAAACTGACAAAATTGTCATGCATGAATCCCATTTAAACTCATGAATTTACTGCATATACAATCATGTGTGCATATTGTGCAAATAGCAGACATACTCTTAGAGATAAGAGATATTGCCAGGTAAGCATATCCCTGTCCCCATTTGTCTTAAAGTACCTATCACTGTCCAGGTACTCTCTTCTTGACACTCGACCTATTCGAGTCGTCCCTTGAGTTTGAGTGCTTGCAATTGTCTCAGTATCCCATTGTCTTTGAGTACTCACCACTTGCCGGGTACTCCTCTTTCCTGACACTCGACCTATTCGAGTTGTCCCCAGAGTATTGATACTTGTGACTGACCAAGTATCCTTTTATCGTTGAATACCTATTGCTGTCTAGGTATCCTTTGTCTTTGAGTACCGGCCACCGTTCGGATACTCCCCTTTCCTGACACTCGACCTATTCGAGTTATCCCAGAGTATTGATACTTGTGATTGACCAAGTATCTCTTGGAATACCTACTGCTATCTAGGTATCCCCATATCGTCAAGTACCCACCGTTGTCTAGGTACTTCCTTTTCATGACACTCAACTCGCCTGAGTTGTCCCCAAATAATAGCAGCTGTTCAAGCATTCCACTGCTTTGTGTGCCTGCGCCTACCCAGGTATGCTTTCTACACTTAGACCAACTAAGTGGTCCCAGGTTGTATCATTAAATACTTGTGTTCATCCAAGTATCCCAGTACTTTGTACACCTGTGGCTATCCAAGTGTTCCACCCCTTTTAAGTGCCTATGGCCATCCAGGTAAGCCTCGTGCTACATTCAAGTTTATGTTACCAGGAGGTGAGAAACCTTCATGAATATCTCGGGGCACGCTCCTCGATATTCCCAATTACTAGGAGGTGAGAGACCTTCATGAATATGCGAGGCACGTCCTCAATATTCCCAATTACCAGGAGGTGAGAGACCTTCATGAATATCCAAGGTACGTCCTCGATATTCCCAACTACCAGGAGGTGAGAGACCTTCATGAATATGCGAGGCACGTCCTCAATATTCCCAATTACCGCAGAGACCTTCATGAATATCCAAGGTCGATATTCCCAATCCACACATGAATATCTCGAGGCACATCCCGATATTCCCAATTACCAGGTGAGAGACCTTCATGAATATCCAAGGTGACGTCCTCGATATTCCCAATTACCAGAGGTGAGAGACCTTCATGAATGATGAGGCACGTCCTCAATATTCCCAATTACCGTGAGGTGAGAGACCTTCATGAATATCCCGAGTACGTCTTTGATATTCCAAATTACCGTGGGAGACCTTCATGAATATCTCCCAAGGTGAGAAACCTTCACGAATATCTCGTGATCGTCCTCGATATTCCATCTCCAGACTTTTTTCAACGCTTGCGAACATCCAGTATCCCTCCCAGAGGAATTCATACCCGTGATCGTCCAGTACCCCTTCGATGCTTGTGATCATCCAAGTATCCCCAAGAGTTTGTACCTGATCGTCCTTGTGATCATCCAAGTATCTCCAAAGAGTTTGTGCCTGTGACCCCTCTAGGTATCCCAAAGAGTTTGTACCGTCCAGGTACCCTTCGATGCTTGTGATCATCCAAGTATCCCAAGAGTTTGTACCTGTGATCGTCCAGGTACCCCTTCGATACTTGTGATCATCCAAGTATCCCCAAGAGTTTGTACCTGTGATCGTCCAGGTACCCCTTCGATACTTGTGATCATCCAAGTATCCCCAAGAGTTTGTACCTGTGATCGTCCGTACTCCTTCATACTTGTGATCATCCAAGTATCCCCCAAGAGTTTGTACTTGTGATCATCCAAGTACTATCTCCCAACAAACAGATGCCATGAGAAAGGTCGGCGCATCTCCCGTCAAGGCGAAAGAAAGGTTCGGGTCCTAGATCTCCAACTTATTGCTCAAGGCGAAGAAAGGTTCGGGTCCTGAAAAGCAATTCCCGTCAAGAAGAAAGGTTCGGGTCCTAGACAAACCACTTATTGCTACAATAGGCGACCGAAGAATGGTTCGGGTCCTAGAGAAGCAATCTCCTCATGCAACAGGTAAGATGACGCCATGATACTTGCCAAAACTCGGGGTTCACACCCTATCTCACTCACTCCCGGTAAGTAACTACAGGTATCTTCTTATCTGTCTTAGTATACGCAATGTTATATTGCTCATTTTCTGCATAGGACACTAGGTCCTAAATATCATATAATCTATTGCATATGTATAGACAAAATTTAGGTATCGGTTTATCTTTGAATGCAACCTCTGCGAACTCACCTTCAAAGAGGGGCAGTACAAGTGACACCTAAATTTTGATTAGGTTATTAATTAAGCCTTATTTCTTTTATTTTTCCTTTTTTTAGATAATAAATAATAAATAACAAAAACAACAAAAAAAAATCAATAAAAACAAAAGAAAACAAAAATTGGTAGCCAAGCCCACCCCCTCCTTTTTCTCTCCTTTTCGCCATGGCCCAAGCCCGGCCCTCCTTCTCCTCCCCGGCCCCCCCCCTCTCTCTTCTTCTTCTTCCTTCTTCCCTCTTCTTCCCCTCCGCCTCCGCAACTCACGCGCACGAAGGACAACCTACGGCCGAGGAGTGTAGGCCGACGTCGGCCGGAAGAGACAGATCTCAAGCGCCATCATCGGCTTCCTTCAATGCCGAGCACGCCTTGTTGGAGGAGCTCGGATGGGACGCCGGTTCGGCCGGCGGAGGCCGTTCGGCGTGCGAAGATCGGCGGTCGAAGCTCCATCGACCGGCCGCCTCCTCGCCTATAAATAGAGCTTCCCTGACGACGGCAAAGGGCACGCCGAGAACGATCGAAGGCTGCAAAGCTTCGAGCTTCCCCGAGAGACTTGAAGGGGAGCCGAGGACAGCAAGCCCGGATCCGAAGGCGAGGTAGAGAGAGAGAGGCCAGCCGAGGCTTGGGGTCCCCTAAGAGACTTCGGGAGCTCGAGTTCCGGCCGGCCGTGGCGTGGCGAGCTCGGAGATCCTTCACCGAGAGACATCGGGAAGGGTTGAAGAGCGAGCGCGAGAGAGCTCGAGTCGCGAGCTCAGCCCACCTTCCACCGAGAGACTTCGGGAAGGCGGGCGGCGAGTGACTTCGAGAAGGTCGATCCGGCCGGTGGAGGCTCGGATCTGGCCTCGAGTGAGGAGGAATCAAGGCCGAGGAGGGTCCGCCGAGATCTCGCAGAGATCTGGTTTTTTTGCTGCTATTGTTGTCGCCGGACGCCGTGCCGCAGCCGTTCGCCTCGCCCCCAACGCCGTTGCTTCGACGGCTTGTTGTCGTGCCCCACCTGCGAAGCCGTTGCCGTGATCGGTCCGCCGACGCCGCGCTAGATCGGGAAACCGAGTTGCCCAGCCACCACCATCCGGACGTCATCGCCACAAACAAGTAGTGCTACCGCCACCGCCGCCGTTGCCGCCATAGTTTCCCCCTCCGCGCCCCAACCCTCGTCACTACCGCCGCCGCCACCGTCGCCGTTGCCGCCACCGTTGCCGTCGCCGTCGTCCCGCTGTTGTGCCTCGGCGCCGCGATTCGGGAACCCTAGGGTTCTCGATTTCCCGGTCGCGACCCCGGGTTGTCGGGTCGGACCGGATCGGGAACCGGGTAGGGATTCCGCAAATTGCGGGGCGCGGTGGAAGACCGGGTCGCGATTCGGGTCGGATCCGGGTAGGGTTTCGCTAGGGAAGCGGGTCGTGGACCCGGGTCGGGGCCGGCCGGGCGTTTATGAAAAATCCGAGTCGGGCCCGCTCAACCCGGGTCGGATCAACCCGTGGATCCGACCGGTCGGTTTTATTTTTATTATTTTAATATAAAATAATAAATATTTTATTTAAAAAAATCAAAAAGTGTTTTATTTTCAAAAATATTAAAAAATGTTTAATTTTCCAGAAAATCGAAAAAAATATTAAAAAATATTAAAAAATATTTTATTTTCCAAAAATAAAAAAAAAATAAAAATATTTCATATTTTCCAAAAATGCCAAAAATCCAAAAAAAGCCAAAAATTCATGAAAAAGCCAAAAATTCAGAAAAAGCCAAAAAATGATTTATATTTTCAGAAAAAGATCCAAAATCTAAAAAAATGTTTTTATGTTAAAAAAATTAGAAAAGACTAAAAAATGCATTTCCTCTAAAAAAATGCATGGAAAATCCCTCAAAAATCCAAAAAGCCTTAGGGTTTAAACAAGATTAGGTACCGAAAGGGCATTAGTGATTAACTAGTGTAATCAAGTCCCCGATCCTAATTTCTCTGGTTGCGCAGGAGCAAGTATTTCTCCCGATACTTCGCTTGGGTTTCTAATCGACCCACCCCAAATCGATTAGTGGCGACTCCATTTTAAAATTGATTTATAGGTTAAAAACTCAAACTATTAAAGTCGTGAATTGGTGGACTTGGGAGAGTCCGGGCTTAACTAATTTCAGCCGAGCCATTAGCCTCCTTAGGCGCCCGTACCCGATTGCGGGCGCCGAAAAAAAAGAGGTCGCGACACTTCTTTTGGGGGAACACCGTCTTGACATAGCGCCAACAACCAAAAATCTCATATGTACTAAAATCTCCACGAATAATGTGGGGGACAAAGTCATTTATAACACATGATAGGCTTGTAAGATTACATTTATTTTAATGTAACATTGACTTAGCCTAGTACAATAAGTAGGTAACCACTTCTTCATTTGGACAACATTTAAATAGTCTCACATTTACAACTCATGAGTCATTCTCCTAACTTGTATAATTTTCCCCATTCTTACACACGATATGTGTTCCCTAACGCTAATGAATTTACTTTTTATCTTATACGATCCCAGCTTCACAAGGATACTTCTCAGAGAAAAGGTAGTGAACTGCTTTTGATCAGTTATTATTCTTTTGTTAATCAATCTTTGAGTAAGAAGGGAATGTCCTCCAGTTGGCTTACTAAAACTGAATGTGTTGCCCTGACGAAAGGGACCCGCAATGAGGAAATCAATATGCGTAACCAATTCATCGAAGTGATGTATTAATCTGACTGGGCGATGGAATTAGTCACTTTTGGATTAAATCTTTGTCTCGCAATATATTTGTGTTTAGAGTTTACTAATTATAGTAGTTATTATGGATCCAAGTGCTTCTCTATTGGAGCTCATAATGGATTTGAGCTATTTTCGATTGGAGCTTATAAATGCTTGTAACTAAGTGGAAGTATTTGAGTTTCACACAAGATGGTTACAACCCGTCTTATGTGCCATAGCGAGAAGTTATATGATTGTCATGAGCTAATCGTGCACACATAACATCATAGCCACTATTTATGGTAATTTCTTTTTCTTTTTCCTACATGCAATGTATGCATGAAAGAAGTGCGTCGAATACTAAATATAAGACTTAAGTAAGAAATCGGGAATATCTCAAATATATGACAAAAAAATGATTATCAAATATAACCAAAAAAAAAGTATTATTTGTCACGTCTCTGTTCAAAAATAAAATAAAATCTATTGTCACGTCAGATATGCAAAGTCCGTACCCAAATTGCCATTGCATGTATTCAATCCATACACACGATCGGAGAATTATGTGCGTTGCGTACACGCAATTCGAATCCTCTGGCACAAAACTTTATACCCCAACCCTCTTCACTCTTCCCATCTCTCTCTCCATGTCTCTCCATATTTTCACCATTTCTCTTACTCCTTTCAGCTTAAAAGAATAGAACACAAGCCACTCGAAAATAGGAACTTGCGGAACCATGCCACAGCGGGACCCGTACGAGACCAACTGGATCGTCGAAGTCAACGAGAGTCTCAAGTGCATGCCCACCGACGAGCGACAGTACTGGAAGAAGCAGTCCATCTACCAGGTCCGACCTCCGTCCCCGACCTCAACCGCAATGCCTTCAACCCGCAGGCTGTCTCCTTCGGCCCCTCCCACCACGGCAAGATCCACCTCCGTACCGCCACACACTTCTCCAATTCCTCAGACGGTCTGAGAAGCCTCTCAATCCCTTCCTCGAGTCCCTGAGGGAAGTGGCGCGGGACCACGGGGAGAGCTACTACGTACTGGACCTGGAGTAGAAGGAGGTCGGCCGAGAGGCCATAGGGGACTGGTTCCTGAAGCTGATGATCCCTGATGGCTGCCTCATGCTTGAGATCCTGAGGACCGCGACACAGGAGGAGGACGACTATGAGCCGGATGACCCCATATTTCACACCCGCAGGATGCTTTACATCATGCCATACATATGGCCAGACATGCTGATGCTGGAGAACAGCTGCGAGTGCTAGTGCTGGATCGGCTAGTTGCCGTCGAGAATGATGGCAAGAAGGTTAGTGTTTTAGATTTTGCTGTTATGTTCCCCTAACAGTACATCTTGTTGATGACAAATGGACCTCACATGGGATCCATCAAATCGAATCCTCCAATCCTGTCGGATGCATGGTTCAAGATCAACCGAGAATTTGATTACTATTATCGGAAATTTCTTCTTTTTCCTTTTACTCAAGTACTATCGATACGACAACAATCTCACATTCAAACGCAGTGACTTCACACCAACAACTCAGGATGACGAATACATCAGCAAGCTCATCCTCAATTACTGCTCCGCTGGCAAGGACACCGCAAGGATAGGCAAATGCCTGCATGTCCTGGACGTTGTCTGGAAGAGCCTATTTCTCCGTGAGAAGCCGAAGCTGGACAAGGTGGGGTGCGAGGGCCTTCTGTTAGTCTGGTCGACCACTGAGCTCATCGAGCATGGGATCTGGTTCAAGAAGAGCAAGATCGGCAGCCTCACAGACATCTCCTTTGCTGGCGGGGTCCTGAGCCTCCCTGAGATCGTGGTGGAAGAAGCAACTGAGTCCATGTTCCTCAACCTCATTGCATTTGAGCGCTTCCACGTCAGGACCAGGAACGAGGTCACGTCCAACATCTATTTCATGGACTACATCATCGACAATGAGTGCGACGTCGCACTTCTTTACAACTTGGGCATAGTCCTGACTGTCCTGGGGGACGACAAGGAAACCATGGAGCTGTTCCACTTGCTGGCCAAGTACACAACAATTGAACCCAACAACAGTCTCATTGCCGTCTGCAATAAGGTCAACGAGTACTGCAATAAGCCCTGGAACAAGTGGAGGTCTCATTTCGTCGAGACCTAGTTCAGAGGTCCTTGGGCTTTATGGTCTTTCATGGCCGCCATATTCCTCTGCGCCCTCGCTATAATTCAGACCATATATTTCGTGCTCAGAACCCACTCTTTGCCTCTCTGTACAATAATTTTCCCTTTCCAGTCATGTTCATTTCCCACTTTAAATATACCGAATGATGGACATTTGGCTGTTTATTTATCATTATCATATTATAATTCTATTGTTTCAGACTTCTTCATTTTTGTCCAATCGTGTGAAGGATGATCAAGTTTTAGGCAAATGGAATCTTCCAACGCACCAATTCTTGATTAAAATTTTAACGAGTTGCAGCGAATTTAAGTGAACAACAAAGATGGCCTTCAAAGACATTTCTCTTCCCCATCGCCTTCAAATTTCAGAGTCATCTATATATTTTCCGGTCATCAAGGAATCAATCATTAACACAGAGAACATACTTTTATGACTGAGAAAAAAATATTTTGAAACTTCCAACATCCTTCCTGAAATAAAAAGAACTAAAGATATTCAATGTTCTAGACCGCCATTATAGAATCCTAGATTGAAATAAGCTGACAGCAAACTGCTAATTATGTTTAAAGAACGTTGAGAATATCTCTCCAGTTAGGGCAGGTTTCCTAAGTTGAAGGGTTTGAATAGTCGCTTGTCGTTGACACCTAATTTTTGATGACTCAATTTGACATTTATTACATAGAAAAATTAGGGATTGACACCACCCAAAACAAAAATATTACTTAAATTGCATATAGATATTAGAAGCATTTTAATTAAGCCCAAATAATATTGCATTGGAGTTAATGGACTAAAGCAAGGGGGTTTTAAGCCTAACTGAATTATTTGAACTAAGTACAGGATAACGAAATTAAGTTGATTCAAGTACAAGCACATCTTGATATTCATAATAAAAATATGTGGGAGATCCAAAAAGTAGTGACAATGAGAAGTCCATCTAAAATGTTTGTAAAAATAAAGGGGTGAGTTAAAGCTTAGTAAATGAAATCCTTAAGTCTAAATTAAAAAAATTTCTTATCACTCAACTTGGTACCGGCAAACAACGTGAGTTCAAGATAAGTACAAAATAACCATGTATGACTAATGTAGAAGTAAATGCACTATCTTCCCATCATAATATGCCCATGGAAACCATTAAAAACTTTGCATAAGGTTATTCACTCAACCACAAACAAATGGCATATTATTTCATGATGCATAGATATCGTGTACTAGTCCATCGATATATATATATATATATAAATGAGTTTCTAACTCCTACTTGTCACTAGCTAGGACCCATTTCATAGAGGATGAAATCATACATACCCATTTGCCACACCTCTTAGCCCATCCATCAAAGGTGTCTTCTATATCAATGGTGATAAATACACAACTGTACATTTGCATAATGATTGTCATTTCATCATCACCATTAACTCATGGGGGATGAAATCATACATACCCATTTGACACGCCTCTTAGCCCATCCATAATAGGTGTCTTCTATATCAACGATAATAAATATACAACCGTATATACGCGTGATGATTGCCATTTCTTAACATCATACCACAGGTTATACAAGCCATGTCATAGGACTTCATATCCTCTCAACCTTGTAGAACCATCTCAAATAGTAGAATATCTAGCTAACTCCAAAGTCTCATACAAGAGAATTCACTTTGTGGCGAGTGGGCCAATACAAAGTTCTTTATCATGCGGCATCAATGACATACAAATCATTATAACATAACAATTACCACATGCATATGAATAATTTGTCATTTCTCATTCAATTTATCATTTACAAATAATTATATGGACTTCAACACACGTATCCTCATTCTTTTCTGGCTAAGCCATTATCATTTAATCTGAAGCAATAAGTACGTGATCAATAACTTAAAAATTGATACTTGCAAATCAACAACTCGAAATGAACACTTAAGAACCAACAACTTTGGAATTGATGTCTTAATCCACAAATTGACAACCTTAGAACTAGACAATTTTGGTTGAAATCGACAATTTGAAATGGGCAACCTTGGTCGGAAGTCAACTTCTTCTAAATTGACTGCTTGAAGTTTGACACATAGAAATGGATAACTTGGATAATAGATTAGTTACTTAACAATCAGTGAATTGATCAGGAAATCGATTTACCTAGAAAGTTGATTGGATTATCAAAATCGGCAAAAACACTAGAATTGGTGAATTAGTAAGAGAACTGACAATTGGTCAAGAACGGTGATTTATCAAAAACCAATGACTTTCAAAATTGAAAATTTGCTCAGAAATCAATTGAATGACCAAAACTGGTAAAATGACTTGTCAATTGACACTTAATCAAAATCAAAATCTCGTGAATATTTTTTCAAGTCCAAATTCCAAATGTTTACACTTATCTCACCCAAAATACAACCAAGGCTTTTGGGGAGTCGATCACATACTTTCTATGCCGAAAATAGTTATCAATTTATGTCAAGTAAACATAATATTTCAATATGTCTTTAACATTAGAACTCCATTAACAATCATCAAATGACCAAATCAAAAGTAATAAATATATTGACCTAACTTAAGCATTAGAGTTTCACTTACCTTGAACAAAGACTTGGACAACTCAAAGCCTTAATACCCTTCAAGGTAAAATAAACAAAAACAAAGATTAACAATTCTCAATCTTTTAACAAAACTAGTTTAATAGAAGAGAATAAAGCCCAAGAATTCACCTTGTGAACTCTTGAAAGATGAATTTTGAAGCAACGATAACACAAGTATAGAATATTTTTCTTTTACTCAAAAGATTTGAAAGTGATAATAGAAGAGAAGAGTGACGGATGATCTTTTTCTCTAAGCAAGAACAAGTTGCGATTCTTTTGAAGCTAAGTTATTCCTAAAGGCTTCATACAATCAAGAGAGGATGTACTTTGAAGACTTACATGAGTTACGAAGGGATAAAAATGTTTAACTAAGGTTAAAAGTAATGATAACATTGGGTTAAAAACACTAGGTTGAAATTGAGCAAGAGTTGTTCAAATTAGAAAGAGACAAATGGCTCAATTATATGATTCCAAAGTTGACATTGCAATAGGTTACTAAGACATTTAGTATTTCAGTACATAAATAAGGAAATCAGTGTCCATTATAAAGACTAGTCAGAAAAAAATATTTTGAATCCACTGAAACTTTTCGTGAAAGTTACCAAATGCAGGGAGAAACCCAACTCAGTAGATTTCTAACTTGCTACTTTAACAATACGTAATCTTGGAGTGTATGAATCTCCAACAATAATTATTACGGTGATACATGTTTCATAGCCATTATATATAATCAACTGTGCACAAATGTTTCTTAATTTGTTCTTAATTGAATCTTTTTCCTAAAACCACGATAACGGAAAATATATTTTGAATGTTCCGAGCACTACAACATTTTTTAATCCAACTGGAATTTTTCACACCTTTTCCTACATATCATTAATTGATGTAGGAATTTCTTAATGGCATATTCACTCTCTATCTCTCTTTCAAAGTTTTCTTATATGTCATCAGATCTTAAACATTTTTATGGTGACATACAGATTTTTTTATATTCAATCTGCATGGACAAGTATATTTCAAAGAAAAGATTCCTTTTTTTTTTCTTAAAAGCTCACCATATGTTGATGATTGAAAGGTTTGATTGTATAAATCAAGCATATTAGAGGACTTAATTGCATCGAAAAAATTGAGAAGCGGAATTGAAAAAATCTATAAGTAAAAAGACTAAATTAGTCATTGCGAAATATGATTTTGGAAAACAGTGGGAGTTGAATTTGTTAAAGCTCTTCGAGCACTTTTTTGGTAATTGATGTTATGTAGATACAGAAGTAAAAAAGTGAAAATATCAAAGCGGACCATCTGATGGGCCTACAAAGTTTTCGGAGGTTTAACTTGTACTCTAGCAGCCCAACCCTTTTTAAGAACCAAAACTGGCTCGGGTTATTGAGGTATTCGGGAGGCACGTTTGGGCAGGCTCGTTTAATACTTTCGAAATGACATGAATGCCTTATCATGTACGATGCTCCCCTTAATATCTTAATAAATCTCATTGTTGATCCATACAAATAAGGGATATGTCAATGCTGAAACTCCAAGAGTAACACTATAGGCATAAAAGAATTTACCTGTTTTGAAATTCTTTGGCCCTTCGTGGAAACTCTTTATCGCAGCTCCCGAGATCAATCATGAGTTATTTAACCAATTGCTAGATGGCCGCATGTAACTCTCTTATGAGATGGTTACATAACGGGCTCTCCCAAACCTTATAAACTTAACTTAATTTCTCATTTATTTGAAGACGTTCACTACAAGTGTTGAAAATTCGATGTGACATGACACTTATGATGAAATTTTTTAAAATGTTTATAACACTCAAGCAATCAATTAAAAAGTATGACATTTGAGATAATATTAATAGAAGTCATGAGATTGTCACTTCCTCTAAACCCAAAACTAACCTCGAATTTCATTATTCATTGTTAGGAACATCATTCAGCTATCATAAGCCCAAGAAAATGGAAGCATGACATATGACAACAATTATTAGATGAGCTCATCCTGTGCTCAGTATTGCAATGACCCACATGTCAATTTTCAGTGGTTAGAATTAAGGACTTCATAATCTGCCAGCTATAGAAGGGCACGATCATCTCCTGTATGATTGCGACTGAATTGCTCGTCAGAATGGTAAAACACGCCAGAGCCTTCCTACAACGATTCCGATGTTTCCGCTGATCCAATCCAATCATCTCCTTCCAAACAGTATCGTTCTGAATGAAATTAAAGAAATTTATAATGTTTGATATGTGAAAATTATGTTCGATTAAATAGGGACGCTTTAAAATTGGTTTTCTCATTTATATCAAAGTGTTCCGTAAGCTCTATTTCATTGATATTATAAGTACAAGCCATTGACATGTAACATATAAATGAGAGACATATCATTCTAAGTCTGAATTCAACGCAGATATTCTATTATATTATGAATTGTGCACAAATTCGATGTGATCTTTTGAGTCCACACTTCCTTTGATCTTTTTATATATGGGAATAAAAGGTGACAGGAAAGAACATAAAGAAGTACAGCTGATGTGGGGGAGAGAGAGATTTATTGAAACAAATGCGAAAATTAAAAGAAGAAAAGAAAATGGAGAAAAAGTTTTTCAAGAAAAATTTAAAAGTTGTCATACTTCATTATCTCTTAATGTCTTATTAATTTCAGAATTTGGACTAGGACCACTTCCCTCTCATTAAGTAGATAACAAGTTGAATAGAAAAATGAAGTAATGAATCGAAAGGTGACTCAACCCAATTTAAGATTTAATAAAAGCTAGCTAGGGCGGTTGAGGCAATTAAGAGCATATAAAGACAGGCTTGTCAGGTACTTTTAAAATGACATGAATCCTTTATGTAGTATCGGAAAATATTAGGTAGTGTTAATAGCCATGTCCACAGAGCCCCCACCACCAGCCACTGCAAGCTCACGATTGCCTTGTCCAATTGTGAATTTGATTTGTTTTCTTTTTTCCCTTGCAGAGTCTCTTTCGTTTCTTTTTTTTTTTGGGGGGATTGTCATCTTGAGTTTCTTACTATAGGGGTTTTGCTTGTTCTGGTTTTGAATTGGCGAGAAAAATCTGACTTTTCCTAGGCATTTAGAACGTTGTGGAATTAAAAAGGGAGGTTTTTATGTGCATTTTGATTTCTTCCTTTGATGGTGATTCTCTCCCCAACAGCACGGATATTTACTTCAACCTATAAAATTGACTCTGTCATACTAGTTTGATTTTGATTTGAGTTTTGATATATCTTTTTGCTAGAATCAAATTTTCTCCATATGAAGCTAATAAAAGCTTTTGAATTTGACACAAGATGAGTATAACTTCTCTTGTGCACAACCAGAAATCGATTTATGAAAAATTCTCTGATTGTCATGAGCTAACCGAGCATATATATATATAATTGGAAAATCACTCTTTGTGAAATATTATTTTTATCTATTTATTTTTGCTATATGAGATGTATATACGGAAGAAGGGCGTTGGGTATTAAAAAGGAGATCTCAAGTAAGAAATTTGGATTATCCCAAACATAAAACTTATATATCTATCATCACGTCAAATTCGTGAAGCCCGTACCAAAAACGTCTTAAATGCACTCAATTTAATATGTGGATGGCAACCATACATTTCAATTCCCACCTTTTTCATGGCACTACCTAAACACTTTTTGTCATCTTGAGAATCTTACTAAAGGGGTTTTACTTGTTCTGGTTTTGAATTGGCAAGAAAAATCTGAATTTTCTTAGGCATTTTAGAATGTTGTGGAATTAAAAAGGGAGGTTTTGATGTGCATTTTGACTTCTTCCTTTGATGGTGATTCTCTCTCCAATAGCACGAATATTTACTTCAATTTATAAAATTGACTCCATCATACTAGTTTGATTTTGATTTGAGCTTTAATATATCTTTTTGCTAGAATCAAATTTTCTCCATATGAAGCTGATAAAAGCTTTTGAATTTGACACAAGATGAGTATAACTAATCTTGTGCACCACCAGAAATCAATTTATGAGAAATTCTCTGATTGTCATGAGCTAATTGAGTGTGTGTGTGTGTGTGTGTGTATATATATAGATATATAGGAAAATCACTCTTTGTGAAATATTATTTTTATTTATTTATTTTTGCTATATGAGATGTACATACGGAAGAAAGGCGTTGGGTATTAAAAAGGAGATCTCAAGTAAGAAATTTGGATTATCCCAAACGTAAAACTTATATATCTATCATCACGTCAAATTTGTGAAGCCCGTACCAAAACACCTTAAATGCACTCAATTCAATATGTGGATGGCAACCATGCAATTCAATTCCCACCTTTTTCATGGCACTACCTAAACACTTTTTGTCATCTTGAGTTTCTTACTATAGGGGTTTTGCTTGTTATGGTTTTGAATTGGCAAGAAAAATATGACTTTTCTTAGTCATTTTAGAAGGTTGTGGAATTAAAAAGGGAGGTTTCGAAGTGCATTTTGATTTATTCCTTTGATGGTGATTCTCTCCCCAACAGCACGAATATTTACTTTAACTTATAAAATTGACTCCGTCATACTAGTTTGATTTTGATTTGAGTTTTAATATATCTTTTTGCTAGAATCAAGTTTTCTCCTTATGAAGCTGATAAAAGCTTTTGAATTTGACACAAGATGAGTACAACTTGTCTTGTACACCACCTGAAATTGATTTATGAGAAATTCTCTGATTGTCATGAGCTAACTAAGTGTGTGTGTGTGTCTATATATATAGATATATAGGAAAATCACTCTTTGTGAAATATTATTTTTATTTATTTATTTTTGCTATATGAGATGTACATACGGAAGAAGGCGTTGGGTATTAAAAAGGAGATCTCAAGTAAGAAATTTGGATTATCCCAAAAGTAAAACTTATACATCTATCATCACGTCAAATTCATGAAGCCCGTTCCAAAAACACCTTAAATGCACTCAATTCAATATGTGGATGGCAACCATGCAATTCAATTCCCACCTTTTTCATGGCACTACCTAAACACTTTTTGTCATCTTGAGTTTCTTACTATAGGGGTTTTTCTTGTTATGGTTTTGAATTGGCAAGAAAAATCTGACTTTTCTTAGGCATTTTAGAAGGTTGTGGAATTAAAAAGGGAGGTTTCGATGTGCATTTTGATTTCTTCCTTTGATGGTAATTCTCTCCCCAACAAATGGTAATTCTCTCCCCAACAGCACGAATATTTACTTTTAACTTATAAAATTGACTCCGTCATACTAGTTTGATTTTGATTTGAGTTTTAATATATCTTTTTACTAGAATCAATTTTCTCCTTATGAAGTTGATAAAAGCTTTTGAATTTGACACAAGATGAGTACAACTTGTCTTGTGCACCACCTAAAATCGATTTATGAGAAATTTTATGATTGCCATGAGCTAACTAAGCATATATATATTATCGAAAAAATATATTATTGGAAAATCATTCTTTGTGATATATTATTATATTTATTTATGTTTGCTATATGAGATGTACATACGGAAGAAGGGCATTGAGTATTAAAAAGGAGATCTCAAGTGAGAAATTTGGATTATCCCAAAAGTAAAACTTATACATCTATCATCACGTCAAATATGTGAAGTCCATACCAAAAACACATTAAATGCACTCAATTCAATATGTGGATGGCAACCATGCAATTCAATTCCCACATTTTTCATGGCACATACCTAAACACTTTTTGTCTTTACCTGGTGCACAAAGAAGCGACACACTCCTCACTTGGGCACCTCCCAAACACTCTTCCCACATTAATTTGATTGGTTTGAATTAGTCGCCTTCGATTAAGTCAAGATTTTTTACGAGATTTTTGTGAATATATCCAAGTACTTATCAATTGAAGCTTGTTGTAAAATTAAAGCGAAAACTCACTAAATCTTACATCAAATCAATATGAAATCACCAGATAAATAAATGAAGAATAATAAAGAAACACTAGATATTTATGTGGTTCAATGTGAGTATCGATATCTGCTCCACTGAGAGAGTCAAGAGCAAATATTAGTCTTGTAACTAATCTAAAAATTATAGAGTAACAATCGTTTACAAGCTCAAATATTTTTCATACCTAAATCACACACGAGCCCACAACGTTCATGAATAACATAACTCGATCCCTCTTTCTTTCTTAGTCGTTCGTCCTCGAATGGAAGACTTTTCTATTTCTTTTCTGCATCTTAAAATCATGAAAAAATTTAAACCTTTTTCTTTATACGGCCAACCAACGGTGGCGCCACTTGTACGGCCTTCAGAGAAGTCAATCTCTTTGTTGATCAATCTTGGATACTTACACAATTGCCACTGCTCCAAAGAAAATAAATAAAGTAAAATAACAACCTCATCTTGTTCGAACTCCTAGGACATGGCTCCAATAGGTATTCAGTTAAGAATTCTGGTCCATCTCATCCAATTTGATTTGGGTCTCACATACTAGCTCAAACTCGAGATATCATTTAAAAAAGATCATAAATGCTCGCAGTTAATTATGCTTAAGTGATCTGAAACTAAAGAAATAAAAAAAATAAAACCCACACTAATATTTAGTTTCATGTAGAAACTGAACTTTGATTTGAGTTCTAATATATCCTTTTGTTGAAATTAATTTGATTTTTAAATTTCACACAAGATGCTTACAACTTATCTTATGTGTCATCTGAAGTTAAATATATGATAAGTTATATAATTTTCACGAGCTAACCATTCATGGATATCACTAGAACATTTTACTCATTATGAAATTTTTTTCCCCACAAGTGACATATATATATAAAAGATGGACATCAAGTACTAAAAATGACATCTCAAATAAGAAATTCGGCATGTCCAAAACATAGGTGGTACAAATTATTATCAAATGCCACGACAAATATCAAATATACGAAGTTTATGCCTCAATTGGCATCACATGTACTCAATTCCAACGGGCCTTTTAAATTAGGCAGACACCTTGTGAGATTCATCAACCTCGTGCTTTACGTGCATGCAATTCATTTCCTCCGGCTTTTACGGGACATGCTTAACTGGTTTTGTCTTTACCGCGTGCACCAAAAGCGACTTATATATACATGGTATGTCCAGTAATACCACTTCAACTTGAAGCATTGAGGTTGGACAACCCCAAACTTCATACACTTTTCCCATTGTCCGCACCCCCCCCCCCTCTTCCCATGAATACTCCTCTCCTTTGTCCCACAACAGAAACTTGTGGAACCCCTGAAACATGCCGAATCATGTTACCCTTGCCACCCCCACTGCACCCGGACAAGACAAAGCGGATTGTCCTCTAAGAGTTTTCCTAACTTGGACTACATTAATTGATATTGTAATTCACTGTTTTACGGGATTGGTCTAAAATGAGATAAAATGTTTCTTAATTAGTCTAATATGTGACTGGTTAGTGTGGACCGAGTTAAGCCTGACCCGTAATGAAAGGATCTGGTTGGAAACTCTATAATAGTGCTTAAGTCTCTTTTCTAACCATAATTCTCACATATAACCATACAAAAGTAATGTTAACCTAGCGCTAAAGGGTGGGGACCGTTTCATTAAGCTAGTGATATAGAGGCCAATAGAGGAGAAGGACTTGCGTGTGGATATCGCTTTTCTGTTTCCGCATCAAGAATGATGGATTCCAAAACATATACGTTCATCTTTTTACTCAATGATCTATGCTCTTGTTCTAGTTATGGAGATCTTTAGATTGCACATTTTGCATCCATAATGTGGTATCAAAGCAACCATAACACTAGAACTCGAATGCATAGAATTTTGCTCTAATTTTGAGATTTTCGTGATTTTTTGTTCAATAAAAATCAAATTATATTATAAATTTAGACTGGGCTTGTCGAGACGAGCAGATCCATGGGCAGCCCATCGCCAGGGGAGGCCCCACACGCCCCTATGCGCAGCCACGCACTGTCAGGGCATTAGAGACATGCCCCATGCACGGTCACGCGCCCTCAGGCGCCCTCACACGCACCCACACGCTATCAAGGCGTCGGAGACATGCCCCACTCGCGGGTCGTAGCTCGTGCGTGCGACGCACGCATGAGGGCTAACGTTAGCGACCAAGCCGACATGAGCCAATATGCGGCCGACTCAACTCGAACCGACCCGAGGATCCAACTCAACCTGTCGACCGACCCGACCCGGTCAATTGTTGACCGGACTAGTCAATTGTTGACCAAATCGGTCAACTGGTCAAACCAGACGGCTGGACCGGACGATGGAGCCAGGAACTAGTCTGACCGGTTTTGACTGGCCTTTTACGCTCGAGCATGAGCTCCACACGTCACGCACTCAAGCAGCGCGTGCGGGCGCGTGCGAGCTCAAATGGGCGCGTGGTTGGTGGCATTAGATTCATATGACCATTCTCTATCTTGTGGTGTATTTATTTTACATGTTTGATGATTTTATGAATGTTAAAATAAATATGAAACCCTAAATACATGTATTTTTAGTGTATTTTTGCGTTTTTTTTTTTAATGTGATTTTGGAAATATAGATGTTGGGTTACTAGTATGTTATCAAATAAACATTTTAAAAGTGTGGTTCATTAATAAAAATTAAACTTTATTGTAAACTGAAGCTGTCAGGCTTGTCAATCTAGAGTACCATGTATTGCTATTGATGTTAACTTGTGAGAGATCCTTTAGATCGGCATTCTTTTTATGTTCTTCTGGTAATTTATATAATCGGGGTGCACAAGAGATGCTTTTGTCTATGTTATGAGAAGTTTCTTGTGTTGCTGTGATTGGTGATCTCATTGAAGACTATCTTTTAGGTCATTTATATATATGTATGATTGATTTTTATTAATGAATAAAGTGATGTAATTAGCATGATATGTGATTTTAGTGATTTACTGCCCCCTTCACTAAAGTTAAAATCACATGTATATGGTGTATGTGAGAAGTAAAGTTTATATCATTGGTATGAGAGAGTTTCAAGAATTCAATTGAGTTGTGATCGCCAAAGTGGCACACTTGGTTGGGTTTGAGGAATATCGGTCTCGTATAATGATTGGAATGTTTCCTGATTTAATGCGTGGTCATATTCCTAAAGGAGTGACTGTTCATAGAGGGGTATATGATGATGTGGTGGAGGAGTGACTAATCCTAGTGGTTCATATGCCCAAATGTGATGAATTCACGAATGTTAGAATATATTCTCATAATCGCTATCATATGAGGAGTATATAATTGCATGTCATGTATTCTGTCCAAAGGTAATTATATGATTTTGCATGTAACTCTTTGGATGTGTACTTGTATGTCAAGTTATATAGTGCTCACATGACACTAATTACATACATTGCTTGTTATTTTAGTCACCTTATTTGTAATTAATAACTCTACTATTATTAAGGTTTTTACTTGTTCAAATTTTAAGTAGTGAACATATGATTTGCTATTTGGGAAAATAGTAATAGAATTTGCTCACTGTCCATAAAGCGTTCTATTCAAGAACACTTGAAAAGTGGTTTACCAATTGATTGCACTGTTAAAATATGATTGAAGCCTTAGTGGCTTGAAATTATGTCTTGTCTAATACCGAAATTAAGACATATCTGCAATGACTTTTTAACGTAATGATATATATTCTCGTATACGGTTGAAAATATTGTTTCCAAAAGTTTTATGTTTAAGGAATAATCTCAAATATGTTTAAAAAAAGAATAGAAAATGTGATAATGTTGATATTCTGTCTACTCTTAACAGTTATTTAAAGATTTCTATAGAATATTGTGGAAGTAAAATAATCGAGATAACGAATAAAACAGTTAGAATTAGCGGCACTAGCAGCTAACACAGGAGAGAAAATGGACGGATTAATTTCTATTTCTTTTATGCGGCTTAAAATCAAGAAAAAATTGAACCAATCAACATTAGTGTCGCTTGAATGACATTTAGAGGATTCAATCTTTTGATTTATCAATATTGGATCTTTACATACTTGCCACGGCTCCAAAGAAATTAGATAAAGCAAAGTAACAACCATTATCTTGGTCATACTTCTACGGCACAGCTCCTATAGGTATTTGGTCATGAATTCTGATCCACCTCATCCAATTTGGGTCGGGTCTCGTACATAAAATCAATCTTGAGATACATTTTAAGAAAGTTCTTGATTAGGGCACGTTAATGCTCGCAGTCAATCATGCTTAGGTGATCTGAAGCTAAAAAACAAAAAAATAAAACCCACATTAATATTTAGTTTAGCTTAGAAACTTGACTTTGCCTTTTGACTATGATTTGAGTTCAAATATATCATTTTACTTAAACTAATTTTTCTCCGCATCAAACCAGTGGAGATTTTTTAATTTCACACTAGATGATTACAACCCATCTCGTGTTCCATCTTAAGTTAATTTATGAGAAGTTATATGATTGTCATGAGCTAACTTTGCATAAATATTACCGGGACGTTTCGCATTGTGAATTTGTATAGTAGAAGGGCGTTGAATTGCTAAAATGTCATGTGACAATTAAGGCATTACCCTCTATTTGTCATAGATATACCGCTTTTAGCTTGTGATTTTTGTGGTATTATCCAATTCAACGGAAACTAATGTTAAGGAAATTTGTCACAAATATATTAGTTTTAAGTTTTTGATAGTCAAAAAATAGTTTAGGGAAAATTCGTCAAATGTGTATCAATTTGGAGTTTTTTATGGTAAAAAATTAATGTAAGGTAAATTTTTGTCACAAGTATACCAATTTAAAATTTTTCGTCATATTTAATCCTTCATTAAAATTTGACTAGCCCGCCCATGACTCAACTCATTTTATACAAGTCACAAAGTGGGCCAACGATCATTTTGACGCCTTTATTTAAACAAGCATGGCCAGCATTGGGCTAGGCCAACAGCAACCCCAAACTTAATACGCTCTTCCCAACAGTGTCTCCCTCCCTCCCTCCCTCTCCATGGAAAGTTCTCTTCTCTCGCCCTTGCTGGAGCCGAACTCCCCAGCCAACAACTCCGTGCCCTCCAACGAGCAACAGGACAGGAAGTCCATCTACAAGGTCCCTGACTACATCACCACCCTCTGCCCCAAGGCCTACCAGCCGCAGGTTGTCTCTTTTGGCCCCTACCACCACAAGGACAAGCGCCTCAGTCCGATGGAGGATCACAAGTGCCGCGCTCGCGTCCAATTTGAAAAGCGGTCCGGGCAGTCCCTTGAGCTTCTTATCCAGTCCTTGAGAAGCGTGGAGCATGAGCTCAAGGACAGCTACGATGAGCTGGACTCGGTGTGGCAGGAGAGCCCGGAGGACGAATTCCTGAAGGTGATGGTCACGGACGGCTGCTTCATGCTGGAGATCATGAGCACCACGACAGGAGGGAATCTTATTCCTAGACAGGCAGAAAATGACCCCATCTTCAGCGCCCACTGGCTGAGTTACATAACGCCGTACATAAGACGGGACATGCTGCTGCTGGAGAATCAGCTGCCAATGCTAGTGCTGTATCACCTGGTTGCCATCGTGAATGACAGGGCGGTTAGTTTCTCAGATTTTACTCCATCATTTGAGAGGTTATTGCAGGCGCCTAAACTGCTGTATTATGTTCACTTAACACTACATCTTAGTGATCTCATATGGACCTCGGATGAAATTCATTAAATCTAATGCTCCAATCGTCTAGGATGCACGGTTCAAGATCAATTAACAATTTTATTATTAGGTTTATTGCTCCAATCGGAGACTTTTATTTTTCCTTTTATGCGAGTAGTTTCGCCACGACAATCTCGTATTCAATGCACTGACTTTACTCCAACAACGCAGCCTAACGAATGCATCGAGGTGACCAACAAGCTCATCCTCAGGTTCTACGACATGCCAGTAGTTTCGCCGCGACAATGTCGTATTCAATGCACTGACTTTACTCCAACAACGCAGCCTAACGAATGCATCGAGGTGACCGACGAGCTCATCCTCGAAGGCCTGCATGTCATGGACGTCTTCAGGAAAGGCCTGCTGACGGATCCCCAGATTGTCCAGCACGAACCAAGCACTGTAAGGCCTGAGGCTGGCGAGGAGATAGTTTTTTCTAATAATAATCTCTATTGGACGACTTTTTTCCCCCATTTAGGCAATGAAAAATGACACATACAGCCTCTAAATTTTTATACGTGTTCGGTATAGTCCTTAAACTATATGTAAATATATAATGTTGACTTTGCTCCCAACAACGTAGTGTGTCAGGACCATCCTCAAGTTCTGCTTCCTCGACAAGTGCATCAGGGGTATAAGAAGATGCCTTCGTTATGTCGCGCACGTCTCCAAGAAGATCTGGCTGATGTTGACTGGGAACGTCCAGCACGAGGAGACCGAGAAGATAATCCGGTCGGCCACCGAGCTCAGCAAGACCGGGATCCAGTTCAAGAAGAGCCCAACCCACTGTCTCAAAGGCATCTCCTTTGCCGGAGGGGTACTGAAGCTCCCTGTTATAACGGTGGATGGCATCACCGAGTCCAAGTTCCTCAACCTCATAACTTTCGAGCGCCTGCACAGGACTGGGAACGAGATCACATCCTACATCAGCTTCATCGACAACATCATCAACAATGAGCAGGATGTCGCACTGCTCCATGCCCAAGGCATCATTCAGAATGCCATCGGAAGTGACAAGGCGGTCGCCAAGCTATTTAACTCGCTGTGCAAGGAAGTGACAGTCGGATCCAGCGAGATGATTGACCCTGTGCAAAAGAAAATCGGTGAGTACTACAAGGATCCCTCGAACAGTTGCTGGGCTACTTTTAACGACACCTACTTCAGCAGTCCTTGGGCTAGGTTGTCTCTCTATGCCGCCGTGATACTCTTCGTGCTTACCATAATTCAGACCATATATGCCGTGCTCAGCTACTATTGAACCCTTTCCATTTTTGGGTTTAACTCCTAATGGCTGATGCTTGATAGTTATCTACTGCTTGGCTGTTGATTGTTGTCATCAATAATTTTCCTCCCGTTTTCAGTCGTGCTTATTTCCCTCCTTAAATGTTTTCAACAATGGACATTTAGCTGTTCATATATCATTATTATATGATGTTTGTCTTGTTTCAGTCTTCTTCATTTTTATGCAATTTGGATAGGTTGTCTGAAGGATGATCAAGTTTTAGGCAAATGAAATCTCCCATTACAACATTTTCTTCTTGATTAAATTTTGTTGAAGCTGTGGTCGATTTATCCAGAAAAGCCAAGACTCTACACGTTTCTAAATCTGTGAGTAGTTAAATTTGGTGGTTTTCTAGCTTAGTAGGAGGTTGTAAGAAGTAATGGCTAAAATATATCCAACATGTAAAATGAAGCATATTTCTTTTTGACAGAGATTCTTAGCACAAGAGTCGATTAAGAAGGGCTTCATGCTCGTTCCTTCATGTTCAGATCAACTACAGCTCCACAAATCCCTTGCACCAAACAATCTGATAATAGAACTACCTCATTGTTCCTTTGCCAAGTAAATCTCACACACATACACACTTGTACAGTAACACCAAAAATTAGCAAATTTGTTAGATATTTGGTTCACTGAATATGACTAATTAAACCAAAAATACTTTGCACCTAACGAAAATATACGTGCATAAAATTAAGAAAGTGAATTCCTCATCTAGAAAGGTGAAACACCTTTTGAATTGCTCCTCTCTCCTGAGGCCTTGACGCTCCAAGACAAACAATCTCTCTCTCTCTCTCTCTCCCCTCTCTTCTCGCTAATCTCGTTAGTCCCTCTCTCATATCATTACGCGGGCATCGCTTGATCATTGATGCTTGCCTCTCGATGTTGAGCTCCTCTGTGGCTACTGCATCTTCCCCGAGCAAAATGGCGATGATGATGGTGAGCGCCTCGATGTCAAGCTTGGTCGCCACTTCTTTTGATCGCCGTCCTGGTTTCTGATATGACTTCTGTTGTTACCATCCCACGTTCACTACAGCGGAATTTTACTCTGCGACCTACGGGGGGACCATCTCGATATCGTTCCCCGCATGTTTCGTGCCAATCCAGGTAATTTTGTCCCCTGCTAGACTTAATTTGCTTGCTCTGCCTTTGTTTCTCTCTCTTCTGTAAGCTCGCATCGTTTCATGAAACGAACCTGTTCTTGAAGAATTTTCCTTCGCACCAACACGACGGGTATCTCTCGAGCTTGGGCTTTCTCTTTTCCGATTGTCTCTGCATCAACAACTGTGGCACGATTGCAGCTACGGCTACAAGGTGGCTGGTCGTGAGGCCATCGCTGTTAAGAGAACTATACAAAGTACTAGTGATGTCAAGAACAGAGAAAAGAAAGAAGACTTCGAGAAAATAGGAAAGAAAGAAGGCGAAGCTAATGGAAAACCAGTAAGTGCTATCGAGTACAAAGGAAAAGAGAAAGCCTCGAGAACAAAGGAAGGAAAGAAGCTGACCAAAATAAAGGAAAGAAAGAAAGCAACAACATAGATTATAGCACGTGTAAAACTGATTTACCATTGAGGAATCAGTATTCAGTTTTAAGTTTGTAAAGTCAAACTTTCTGTTCTTTTACTTCAGTTAGTTGTTCTGTTAGCTAGTTGTTTTCATTCTGTTGTCATTCTCCGGTTGATATAAAAACTGATGAGGAAAGAGTAAATGGGTGGTCAAGTTCTTTTGATGTAAGCAAGCATTCATTGAATAAGAATACACTTTTCTCTCTGCATCGTTTTTCATTTTTCTCCCTCTCGTTTCCACTTTCTGTTCTGTTCATCAAATCTCTTCAATCGCGAGGGAAAATCCAATTTTGAAGAGATTGAGATCGGATCTCGCTTTGCTTTTTGACAAAACGCGATGATAACGTGTTGGCTGAAAGATGGAGAAGAAGGGACGTGCTCTGCACTCGCCTCCGTAAGAATTTGTGCGTCAGAGAGTAAGGCCAGAGGACCTTACGTTCAGAATGAGAGTCCGGCTAAAAATGAATATTTCGAAACGTCCAACATCCTTCCCAAAATAAAAGGAACAAAAGAGATTTACTATTGTAGACCGCCGATATTAAAATCCTCAATCTAATAAACTGTAAGTAACCGTTAATTATGTACGGAGAAAAGCCCCCATATTTGGTGAAAACTGCAGTTTTCCAGCCTTACTGAACAAAACTCGTATTTTCCGTATGAACTGCAAACAAAACAAGATATAAAAGATGAGATTAGTTGCTTTAATAAATGTCCAGCGATCGGGAGTGTCCTTACAGAGGAGTAGCAATAGCTGAATATCAAGCTTACTATTGTCTTCCAAATTCCGATTGAGCTCGGCTGCCATTAGAAGAGTTATCAATTTTGCAACATTGTTGGACGAATGATAATTGTATTGTTTTGTAGTCGATATAGGGAAATGGAAGGCGAGCAAACATACAGTGTTATTCTCAGGACGACTCCGGTAGAAGCCTTATAGAGGAAAATGGGCAAAGATATTTGTTGCGGCAAGGACTTATATAGGTCGACGAGATCTTCCCTGTCCAGTCCAAAAAAGGGTATATGCCTAGGTCCACCAAAAGTCGCTTATTCACGACCGTGTGAAAATGCTCTAGATTAGGATTATATGCGTGGACAAAAAATTTGAAGGGTTAACACCACAAAAATACCAAATTATATCTACTGTGACACAAATACTTCGAACTCCTTTTTGTTTCACTAAAAATCCTAAACTTGTCAATTGTAAGACAAATAATCTAAACTTTTTTTTTATATCATAAAAAATCCCAAACTTATACCAATATAATAGATATACAAAGTATATATGTTACAAATATAAAGTTTGTGTTTTTTCGTGACACGAAAAAAAAAGTCTGAGGCATTTATGTTACAATGGACAAGTTTAAGGTTTTTGGCGATACAAAAAAAAAAAAATTTGATATTTGTATTATGGTGGAATAGTTTGGAGTTTTTAGTATTACTTGCCCAAAATTGAACTTATGTTCTCTTTATTTTGTGAAAATTAAATAATTTGAACAATATTTTCCTAAAATTAATCACTTATATCGCTTAAAACCATTAATCAATGGAAAATATCTTTATTATTTATAAAAAATAGAAATAAATTATCATCGGTGATGAAAATATTTTTAATTAACTAATTATTTCAAATAATACCTAATTATTTTTAAGTAATATTCTTTAAATTATCAATTTTTCGAGTTGTGATATCCCGAAATTTGGCCATGTTCAAAATATATGAAATGATTATTTTATCAATGCACTAATAGTCAATTTATTCTAAACTAATCACTCATGAGTTAACTAATTTATTAGGCGAGGCTGTAAAGAGTTAAAAAGCGAAAGACGAGAGAATTCAATTCGGGATTGACTGCTCGACCATAAAGATCAACAAGGGTTAATACTATGCTGTTATAAGTCAATTAACGAACGAATATAAATCGATTCGATAGAAGTATGCAGTCGGTTCGCAGGTGGTTCCACACAATTACAATACTCACATTGAATGATGATAAACAAATTTTCTATTGATCTTGTACTCATGATACGTAATTGAACACTTGCGACAACCAAGGGTCATCCATAATTCAAAGAGGCATCAACGTAGATTGAAAATTATAGACCAGAGATCAACCGCGCGAAAACCCCTAAAAGCCACCCGATAGTTTAGATTGTATTAAAGTCGCATTTGATCAATTTTAATCACGAATTTGATTTGATTTTTGGTCTCAAAATTTCGAGAGTTTGAAGACTAATTTATTGGGCGTTGCCTCATTTATCTGCAAATTATCGGCGAGTTCAAAATTTTCAAAAAAAGGAATTATCAAACGAAAATTCGAAAACTAGAATGGGAATTAGACCTAGTGGCAAAGTTGTGAATTTTGGCCAAAATCTTGACTTTAAAGAAAAAGGAAAACAAAAAGATATTAAAGGGACACAGTGCTAAGCCAAGAGGGTTTTTAGGAAGAGTTGATGAAGAGAATGATAGGATTTTGGGGAAAATTCCTAGAAAAAATCCTCTCTCTCTCTCTCGTCCACGCCCCTCCTTCTGTCAACCTCACTCCACTTTCTCTCCCCCCCTCATTCCTCTTCCCCTTCTTCTTTCCTTCCTTCTCATCCTCTTCCTTTTCTTCATTTCCCTTTTCTCCATCATCCCACCCCCTCATCACCGCCATTTTCACCACAACTTTTCACCACCATCTCCACCACCACTCACCACCGCTCACACCACTCCTCACCGCCGCAAGCCACCGCCCAAGCCAAGCCTTGTCAAGCTGCCCCTTAGCCCAAGCCATAGGTCCAAGTTTGCTGAGCCACGCATGTCGCCGCCACTCGAGCCACACTCATCCTCGCCCGCGCCGCCATTGCTCACTATACATCGTGCTGCCATCCGTCATCCTCACCTCAAGCCTCCACCACCACCGCCGCTCCCCAAGCCAAGAGGCCATGAGTCTCAAGTGGCTTTGCCAAGCCGTTCGAGTTCCTGTTCAAGGTAAGAATGCCACGTCCTTGACGCTGTCGTGCTGTCATTGCCACAAGCTCGCCACCGTCGGAAAACCTATGAGTTAACTCTTAATCCTTTATTAGGGTGTTAATTGCGTTTGGGGGTAAGTTTAGATTATGTTTAATGACAGTTAGTGTTAGTTAATTATGGTTAAGTATGGATTAAATTAAGGCTAATGAAGATTAGTCTTAATTAACAACGATTAGTCTTAATTAATCGTAATTAGTTTAATTAATTATGGTTAGCCTAATTAAGTGCGATTAACTTATTTAGTCATACTTAGCTGAATTAATTGTATTAGCTTAATTAATGATAGATTAGTCGATGATTAGAACTTTATACTTCATTTATTGGATGAAATTATGCATAATTCTGATTGTCTGAGCTTGTAATGCCATGATACTTGATTGCCAAAATCATGTATTTTAAATGCTATTTTTCAAAGAATGTTTTATTAGATAACAAACCTTAAGGTGTCGTGTTTGGACACTGTGTTTTACGTGTTAAATGGGGCAATAGGATTTTAAAATGAAAGCGTGCAAAGTTTGGCGAGTTGATTTTAAGTACGTGACCACATACGATTATTTTATCGGAATTTTAAGTGTAGAGATTTTCCAAGGTTTGTTATTTAAGCGTGAACTCTTTTGCATTGGTTAATTGACGGCAAATAAAATTGGCTTGAGTGTTGGCATGCTTAAGGGGTCACTTTATTGAATCAGTTACTCAACGGGAGTTTAGGGACGATGCCCAATATTTATCGAATGCCTGATGGCGGCCCAGATGCCGAGTCGCGATTGAAATCGGACTGATGCTCCTTATGGAATGCCATCTAGGCTAGGGTTCTAGATGATGCTGTGCTCGATGGGGTGGGACGATGCCTAATTATGTCGAAAAATCACCAATTCGTGTGTTGATCGTGGCCCGAAGGGTTGTAATAATCGGAACACGTATGAATGATTGTAATGCATTGTGCATAATTATGGGGTAAAAACTGTGAGGCACAATATGGGACGGGCCAAGACAGCTTTTACCATATAATCGAGATTCATGTAAATGTTTTGTGCATGAGAGTTATGTGTTCTAGTTATTGATTATGCTTGTTGTATTGACATTAGCATACAAAATGTACTAATATGTAGAAGTGTGACAAGAAGAGGTAAGATTGTATGCCGTTATGTGTTTAGGCTGCCTTCGAGGCAAATAAGCTTCCTAATCGATGTTTAGGAGGTTGACTCGCTAAGATTTATATCTCACCACGTTGTTGTTTAAATATTTTCAAGTCCATAGTTTGGAGAACCGGCACGTGCGGTTTGGGATCCTTTTGGAGACAAGGGATTGGCCTGATGTTAGTAAAGTTTAGATTAACCTTGACCCTTGTTGGTTTTTTGTAATAGTTTGCAAATATGAAATTTCTTGGGGTTAACAAGTTTATAAATAGAAGTAATGTTTTTGGAAATGTTAGCTGTAATGGTTATACTGTCCCTCTTTGTTGATTGACTAGGAGTTACTGTGTATGTTCCGCTTGCGTTTAATTGAAATATAAAAAGAATGGATCGATTACGAGTCCTGGGACGTCGCAATTAGTCAACTATTGTGGGATGTTCGTGCGCTTGGAGATTTGGGGCATGACATCCTCGTTTGAAGTGATATCAGAGCCCGGTCAAGGTCTGAAGTGATAAGGTATGATGAGTTTTGGGATAGTCAGCTATAAGAAACATTTTCCTTATATTTATGTTTGTGATTGATTGATTGCTTTGTGCGGATTGCTCAAACTTCTAATTCTTGGTTCGAATTGTATGTTTCTGTAAAGATCTATGAGATGAGCAATCCTAAGCAGAGGGCTCTCAGAAAAAGGCTATAGCAACTTTGACAAGTGCTAGAGGGAAGGCACCAACTCGAGCTGGTGCCAAAGGAATGGTACAAAGACGGGTTGGTGCCGAAGGGAGAGCACTGACACAAGCTAGTGCCAAAGGGAAGGCACCAGCTAATCCTAGGGTTGACAGGATCCTATAAGCTCTAGAGACCTAGGGGAATGTGTTTGGGTAGCAAACTCAGAATCAAGCTGCTACTGCTGTTGCCGCCGCTGCTGTTGCCACCACTGCTGATACAGCTATTGTTACCACATCTGCTGAAGTCCCACCTAGAAATGGGAATGATGATCGATCAATGCACAAGTTGGTAGAACAATTCTTAAAGTTGGAGCCACCGAAGTTCGCCAGAGCTAGTGATTTTGAGGCTGCAACTCTCTGGGTTCGAGAATTGGAGAAAGCTTTTGCATTGCTAAGGTGCTTTGAGGAGGACAAGGTGACCTTGGTTATGGATCAGTTACTGGGTAATGCAAATACGTAATGGAAAGCCATGAAAGGAAGGGTGTTTCTTGGAGGTATGGTCCCAAAGTGGTATGCCTTTTTTTAGGCTTTCTATGGAAAGTACTTCTCAGACTATGCGTGAGAGTAGAAAATGACTAAGTTCCAATGCCTCCGCTAGAACCAAATAACTGTGGATCAATATGAGGCGAAGTTCGCTGAGCTATCCACGTATGCATCGAGGTTGATTAAGGACCTAGTGGACAGAGTAAGGAGGTTCAGAGACGGCCTGAAGCCAAAGATTAAGGACCCACTAGTGCCTTTAAATCTAAAAAATTATGACGACCTGTATGAGAGGGCCTAATTGATTAAGAGGAACCTGAACAAACGGGCAGTCGCATTTGAGTAGCGGTTTGTGCCCAACAAAGACAATAATCAGTTTGGGAAGAGGTTGATAACTGGAGGAAAGTATCCCATCCGTCCCAACTGAAAGTGCAGAATTAAGAAGCCTACACCCAACACAAATGGTGTTTGCCATTTCTATGGAAAGAAACATGGATTAGCCCTGTGTCCTGCTAGAGTAGGAGCTCGTTATGGATGCAGCAAGCATGACCACCAAGTGAAGAATTGCCCATGCAGGCCCAGGAGAGTGCAGGCGCCACTACCGCAGATAGGGCTGTAGTAGGGCATTCTAAACAGGCCCCTGGTGCAAGGAATGGTGTATGTTGTCACTAGAAGAGAGGTGGAGAACTCCTAGAACATAGTTATAGGTACGATCTAGTTGAATGACCATGCTGCTTATGCATTATTTGATCCTAGAGCCACATATTCATTTATTACTAAACAGTTCGCTAAATTAGTAGGGTTAAGTCCAAAACAGTTGGAAGCGATCATTAGTATATCTACTTCCTTAAAGAATAAAGTATTGTCTACAGTAGGGTGTTCTGGTTGCAAGTTAGTGATTGGTGATCGAGAGAAAAGAATAGATTTAATTATGCTAACGATATTTGATTTTGATGTGATTATTGGTATGGATTGGCTCACCAAGCAATAAGCTACGATTGATTGTTATCGTAAAACAATTCAGCTTAACCCATTAGTGGGTGGTACTTTCGAATTTGTTGGGAATCGATGAGTACCCTTAATTATTTTAATTTCGTCGCTTGAGGTGACCCAGTTGTTGGATGTGGGTTGCCAGGGTTATTTGGTGATCGTAGTTGACATGTCAGTTAAGGAGCGGAGGATGGAAGATATCATCGTGGTGCGAAAATTTTCTGATGTCTTTCCTGAGGAATTGCCTGAATTACCCTGAGTAAGGGAGATAAAGTTCGTTAAGTCGGCTCCTAGGATGGAGCCAATTTTTAAGGCTCATTACCGTATGGCGTTGTTGGAATTGAATGAATTAAAGGTACAGATGTAGGAGTTATTAGACAAGGGATTCATTCACCCCAGTGCATCACCTTGGAGAGGAAAAAAGATGGTTCATTGAGTCTTTGCATCGACTATCAACAACTCATTCAAATGACGATCAATAACAAGTATCCATTGCCAAAAATAGATGACTCGTTTGACCAACTGTATGGAGCTTTGGTATTTTCCAAGATTGACCTAAGGATGGATTACCATCAATTGAGGATTAACAAGGATGATATACCAAAGACGACATTTTGTACACGTTATAGTCACTATGAGTTCACTGTGATGCCATTTGAATTAACCAATACCCTAGTTGCTTTTATGGATTTGATGAACCGAGTGTTCAAGGAGTACTTGGACCAATTTGTGATTGTGTTCATTGATGATACTTTTATATACTCGAAGAGTCCAGAGGAGCATGAACAACACTTAATGATGGTACTGTAGACCTTGTGAGAACATGAGCTGTCTGCCAAGTTCAGTAAGTGTGAGTTTTGGCCAACTTGCGTAGCTTTTTTAGATCACGTGATTTCTGGCGAAGGGATTTTCGTGGACTCGATCAAGATTGAAGCTATTATGAATTGGTCAAGACTAACTACAATGACTCGAGTTTGAAGTTTCTTTGGATTGGTGAACTATTATAGACGGTTCATGGAAATATCATCTACGATAACCATGCCTCTAATGCGATTGTTGAAGGAGGAAGAAAAGTTCGAATAAACGAATAAGTGCAAGCATAGTTTCAAGGGTTTAAGCATAAGTTGACTGCCACACCTGAGTTGACGATTCTGTTTGGTCCTAGAGAATATGAGGTTTATAACGATGCGTCATATAAAGGATTCGGTTGTGTTTTGATGCAACATGAGCGACTAGTTGCGTACGCGTCCCGTCGATTAAGGCCTCATGAATTGAATTATCCGATGCATAATTTGAAACTAGCAGCAATCATCTTTGCCTTGAAGATTTGGAAGCATTACTTGTGTGGAGAAATGTTGCAAATCTTTGAGGACCATCAAAGCCTAAAGTATTTGTTTTCTCAAAAGGAGCTAAACATGAGGCAACGTCATTGGATGGAACTTCTAAAGAATTACGACTATGACATCTTGTATCACCCTAAAAAGGCCAACAAGATCGCAGATGCGCTGAGTCAAAAGTCATCAATTGCGCAGATAATGGTTCAGAGTAAATTTTGCTCGAAAGAGTTCAAGATTCGGATTTCAAAGTTGAGGTGAGCCACCTTTCAAGTCTCATGGCTACTCTTAAAATTGAACTAAAAGTGCAAGTGAATATTAAGACGCTACAATCTACAAACCCTGAAATCCAAAAAATTCTGCAAGGAGATGCAAAAAAGAGGAAGGTTGATTTCCAAGTAACTGAGGACGGAATATTAAAATTTCATGGACGATTATGTGTGCCCAATGATGCAAAGCTTAAGGAATAAATTTTGTCAGAAGCCTATCGTAACGGTGACTATTCATTCGGGCAGCACAAAAATGAATTAGAATCTGCGCCAATACTATTGGTGGAATAGTATGAAGGCAGATATCACCAAGAATGTTGCCAAATGCTTGACGTGTCAACAAGTGAAGGCACAACATTGCAAGCTTAGTGAACTTCTACAACCTCTCGAGATTCCCAAGTGGAAATGGGAACATATTATGATGGATTTCATGATAGGATTGCCAAGGAGTTAGTGGGGGTAAAGATTCCACTTAGATCGTGGTTGACAGGTCGACAAAATTTGCACACTTCATCACCATACGAAAGGACTTTGTATTGGATAGATATGCTGAATTGTACATGCGATAAATAGTTCGCCTTCATGGAATGCCAGTAATGATCACGTTTGAGAAAGGCTTAAGATTACACAGAACCGCCAAAAGAGTTATGTAGATACATGACATAGGCCTTTGTAGTTTCAAGTAGGCAAGCACGTATTCTTCAAAGTGTCACCTATGCGAGGTATTTTGCACTTTGGCAAGAAGGGATAGCTAAGTCTAAGGTATGTTGGCATTTTCAAGACTTTAGAACAGATTGGGACTCTGGCCTATCATCTCATGTTGCTGTCAAGACTTGCTTAAGTGCATGGTGTTTTTCATGTGTTGATGCTGAGGAAGTATGAACTTGATTTGACTCATGTGTTGAATTTCGAGGAAATAAACGTGGAAGACAATATGTCGTATGTGAAAAGACCAGTGTGAATAATGGATAGAAAATAGCAAATGCTATGCAATAAGACGATTTCCTTAGTCAAGGTGGTCTAGCAACACCATGGAATGAAGGAAGCAACGTGGAAAGTGAAGAGATGATGATGTGTCAACAGCCCCACCTTTTTGAGTAAGAGTTGTAATAGCTCAAATTTCATGGACGAAATTTTTGTATGAGGGGATAAGTTGAAATATCCCGAAATTTAGCCCCGTTTGAAATATATGAAATGGTTATTTCATTAGTATACTGATAGTTAATTTACTCCGAACTAATCACTTGACCATAGGATTGACAAGGGTCAATACTTCACTGTTATAAGTCAATTAGCAAACGGATATAAATCGATTCGACAGAAATACATAGTCGGTTCACGGGTGATTTCGCACGATTACAATATTCGCATCAAATGATGATAAATCGATTTTCTATTGATCGTGTACACTGACTACGTAATTAAACTCTCACGATTACATGACAACCGAGGGTCATTCACGATACGAAGAGGCAAAAACATGAATCGAAAATTATTGACCACGGGTCAACCGTGCAAAAATTCCTAAAAGCCACTTGATAGTTTAGGTTATACTAAAGTCGTATTTGATCGATTTTAATTACGAAATTTAATTAAATTTTGAGTATCGAACTTTCGAAGGTTTCAAGATTAATTTATTGGGCGTCATCTCATTTATCTACAAATTATTGGTGAATTCAAAATTTTCAAAATAAGTAATTATCAAACAAAAATTTGAAAACCGAAAAGGAACTGGACCCAGTGGCAAAGTTGTGAATTTTGGCCAAAATCTTGGCTTTAAAGAAAAAGGAAAGCAAAAAGATATTAAGAGGACACAATGCTAGGCCAAGAGGGCTTTTAGGAAGAGTTGGTGAAGAGAATGATGGGATTTTGAAGAAAAATCTTGGAAAAATCGTCTCTCTCTCTCTCTCTCTCTCTCTCTCTCTCTCGCGTCCACACCCCTCCTTCTGCTGACCTCACTTCACTTTGTCTCCCTCTTCATTCTTCTTCCCCTTCTTCTTTCCTTCCTCCTCATCCCCTTCCCTTTCTTCATTTCCCTTTTATCCATCACCCCACCCCCTCATCACCGCCATTTTCACCGCCATTTACCACCACTTTTGTCACACCCCGATCCTCGAGTCCAGCCCTCACTGGTCGATTAAATAACGACGTCCCAGGATGCATCGCCGATCCATTCATTTTAATACATATGCGAAAGCAAATAATAATCCCCAGACAACAAACAAATGGGATAGGGAAGTAGGGCCATAACTTTTCACAAAATACCTTTTTTATAAACACACGGGTCTATATACAAAGGTTTACAAAAGGGATCGGCTCCCAACAAAAGAGAATTGTCCTATGACTAACTAGTTGGACATGATTGCCGATTCTTCAGGCTTCAACTACTAAACTCTGAGGCTTCTGGTCCTCCACCAACACCATATAAGGACCTAAAAATGATTATACAATAACCAGTGAGGTATTGTCTCAACAGTTCAACTCCCTAAGATTCGATTAGGAAGAAAATACGCTTTAAGGGCTGCCTAAGCACAACCATAAGTCAGAGGACTTACCTTGGTCTCAGTTCCTTCCTACAAGTCAATTTAATTCATATACAATCACCGAATCACCACAAAACAGCATATAGATTGAATTATCGATCGATTGACTCAGTCGATTACATATCATCACAACCTACAACCTTCTCCTGGTCGGCTCATTCCGTACTATCTATGAGTCTGATCAAAATCCAGGACTGCTCACTCTAGATGATATATAGATAGTAGCTTGCTCCAAAGGCTAAGAAATAGTATATTATTCATTCTCTAAGATGACATACGAGTCATCAAGTTAATATGTATACTATTCCTTCTTAAGATAACATATGGAGTTATCGAGCTAATATGCATATTATTCCTTCTCTAAGATGACATATAGAGTCATTGAGCTAATATGCATATTATTCCTTCTTAAAATGACATATAGAGTCATCGAGCTGATAGGCATATTATTCATTCTCAACTTTTATCATACCCGATAAAAATACTCGTGTGTGGGTATACGGTCGGCCTTAGCCAAAATATAAGGTTTTCACTTTTGAACCTTCTATTATTTTCAGCAGTCCCAAAATAGATTTTTAATACTATAAACCGACGCTCGATAATTTTTCCATTAATTACTAGAATTATTCATTTTTGAAATAAACACCCACAAACACCAATCACACTTAATTTGCACAAATTAGAAGTAAATTAAATAAATAGATCACACCATCACAATCAGCATTAAATTTCAGTTCTTGGCTATCCCGGCCTAATTTTTGAATAATTAATTAAATAATTACAAAAATTATTAAATAAATACCAATAAATAGACTTAAGCCTGATAATGCCTAATTGGAAGCCAAGACGAGCCCGAAAAATTTCCAAACCACTCTAGTTAAATACTAAAAAAGCTTGTCTAAGCTCTAATTGCTCTAAACTATCCACCTAACATGCATTGACAATTAATTAAATTGCCAATCTAATCTAATCTAACCACCTAATCCAAGCTTAGTTTAAACTAATCAACCCTTAAGCATAATTAACTTACTAAGTAAGGATTAGTGAGTTAAACTCACTTGTTTAATGAACCGTTCGGTTCAAAACGACGGGGGCACGACGAGGATCAACTCTCTCCAAAGCGAGGCCTACCAACCGAGGTCCGAAAAAACCTTCAAAATGGGCCAAACCTTTTGCTGGAAACCCACTTACTCCGATTCTGTTCGGGGTCGAGGGAGAGCGGATCCGGTGGTTGAACGGTGAGGCAAGAGTGGAGGAGGCAGCAGGGGTGCTCGATGGCCAACGGTGGGGCTTCACGGTGGCGGAACGACTCCGGCTGAGCCTGCTGGACGGCGACACGCGCCTGGACGACAAGCTGGACACGGCTGTGGCGTCAGAATCACGCGACAAGGCGGAGGCATGCGCGGGCGAGCGTGGGGGCGACGAACGACAACGGCAGTGACAGGCTGCTTAGCTGGTCTTCTTTGGCTTGCTGCTAGTGTTCAAACAGTACAATGAAGGGGAGAGGAAGCTAGTCGACTGGTCACAAGGGAAAGGAGAAAATGAGGGAGCAAAGGGGCCACCAAGGCTTATTTTCTCCACATTTGTCCCATTGACAAACCTCCACCACCAGCTGATCCCTTGGCCATAAATCAGCCACCAAGGCTCACTTCTAGAAGCCCGAGATGGTCCACACGTCGTGGATGGTGGGGGCACACGAATTTGGCTTGGTTTCTCTTCAATTGGACTTCAAAAGCTTTTTGAATCAACACAAATTGGCCTCAATAAAATCAACCAACACCCCCATTGATCCAATTGGTATTTTTCCTCACCAATTGATCTCACTTGTATCCCAATTTCGTGATAAAAAACGGTCCCTAACTTTTTCTGGACAAAAACGACCCTAGAACGACTTTTTCCTAAAAAGTCTCGGTTTGTAGAAAAATTTTCGAAGGTTAAGGCGAAATTCCTAAAATGATTTGTGACATGACAAAACTTTCAATTTCTCAAATCGAATTCAAATTCGCAGTTAATTTCACTCTGGCACGATTTTAGCGTGACTTAGGCTACCGAGTAACTTTCAGAACTTTTTAGTGCAAATGACCCATGATCGATTTTCTTCAAGCCACAATGAACCTATTCGACACATTGGCAACTCTCGGTTGTCGTGAAAATCTCGATGATTCAAATACGGATACAGGGTACCAAAATTATAGAAAAATCAGTCTAGTGCTGGTCGATGAGAATTTTCCAATTTAATGGAGTTACTCACGTTTAGCCACACATCTTAGTCGAACCAACCTATCTCTGACCTCTAATCGATTTTTAACTGTGCTGTAATGACCTCTAAAGATGAGCACGGTCAAGTAGTCAATTCCTGCTCGAATCCTCAAGTCTATTGCATTAAAATTCCTTAATGGTTTCCTTAGATAGTCTAGTTATCTCGAGAGTAATCAGCTCTAAAAATAGCACTATAGGCGTGTCGATGAAATGCCTGATTTATTCAATTGAAAGCAAAATAGAAAATTTGGGATGTCACAACTTTTCACCGCCATCTCCACCACCAGTCACCACTGCTCACACCACTCCTCATCAGTGCAAGCCACCACCTAAGCCAAGCCTTGTCAAGTCGCCCCTTAGCCTAAGCCATGGGTCCAAGTTTACCAAGCCACCCGTGCGGCCGTTGCTCGAGTCACCCTCGTCCTCGCCTGCGCCGCCATTGCTCGCCGTCCATCATGCCACCGTCTGCCGTCCTCACCTCAAGCTGCCGTCCTCACCTCAAGCTGCCGCCATCACCGCCCCTCCCCAAGCCAAGACGCCATGAGACTCAAGTGGTTTTGCCAAGCCGTTTGAGTCCCCATTCAAGCCAAGAATGCCTCATCCTCAACGCTGTCATGCCATTGTCACCGCGAGCTTGCTGTCGTCGAAAAACCGTGAGTTAACTCATAATCCTTGATTATAGTGTTAATTGCGTTTAGGAGTAAGTTTATATTATGGTTAATGACAGTTAGTGTTAGTTAATTATGGTTAAGTATGGATTAAATTAAGGCTAATGGAGATTAGTATTAATTAAGGATGATTAGTTTAGAGTAACTGTGGTTAATTTGATTAATCATAGTTAGTTTAATTAATTGCAATTAGATTAATTAATGATGATTAGTCTTAATTAATCACAATTAATTTAATTAATGTGGTTAGTCTAATTAGGCGCGATTAACTTAAGTAATCATAGTAGCTTAATTAATTAAAATTATCTTAATTAATTGTTATTAGTGTAAATTAATAATGGATTAGTCAATAATTTGAATTTTATATTTGATTTATTGGATGAAATTATGCATAATTCTGATCGTCTAAGCTTGTAATGCCATGATGCTTGATTGCCCAAATCATGTATTTTAAATGCTATTTTCCAAAGAATGTTTTATTGATAAGAAAAAGAGCAAACTTTAAGGTCTCGTATTTGAACACCGTGTTTTACATGTTAAATGAGGCAATGGGGTTGAAAAAGTAAAAGGTTTGGTGGGTTGATTTTAAATATGTAACCACATGCGATTATTTTACCGGAATTTTAAGCGTAAAGATTTTCTGAGGTTTGTTATTTAAGCGCAAATTCTTTTGCATTAGGTTAATTGATGGCAGATAAAATTGGCTTGAGTGTTGGCATGCTTAAGTGGTCACTTAATTGAACCTGCCACCCAATAGGAATTTGGGGACGATACCCGATGTTTATCGGATGCCCAACGAGGATCCGGATGCTAAGTCGCGGTTGAGGCCGAACCAATACTCCTTATGAAATGCCGTCTAGGCAAGGGTTCTAAATGATTTCGTACTCGATGGAGCAGGACAATGCCTAGTTATGTCGAAAGACTGCAAACTCATGTGTTGGCAATAGCCCAAGGGGTCGTAATAATCTGAACATGTGTGAATAATTGCGATGCATTGCACCTGATTATAGGATAAAACTATGAGGCACGATATGGGATGGGCCAAGACGGGTTTTACCTTATAATTGGGACCCGTGTGGATGCTTGGTGCATGAGAGTTATGTGTTTTAGTTATTGATTATGACTATTGCATTGATATTAGCGTACGGGATGTACTAATATGTATGGATATGCCAATACAAGATAAGATTGTATGATGTTGCGTATTTAGGCTGCTTCCGAGGCAAATTAGCATCCTACTCGAGGTTTACAAGGTTAACTCGGTGAGATTTATATCTCACCCAGTTGTTGTTTGAATATTTTTAGGCCCGTAGTTTGGAGAACCATCACGGGTTCGGGATCCCTTTAAAGACAAGGGATTGGTCTGGTATTAGTGAAGTTTAGGTTAATCCAGACCCTTGCTGATTTTTTATAATAGTTTATAAATATGAAATTTCTTGGGATTAACAAGTTTCTATAAATAGAAGTAATGTTTTGGAAATATTTGTTGTAATGATTATACTATACATCTTTGTTGATTGACTAGGAGTTATTGTGTACATTCCGTCTGCGTTTAATCGAAATATAAAAAGAATGGATCAATGACAAATCCTGAGACGTCACAATTAATCGACTATTGAGGGATGCTTGCACGCTCAAGAGTTTGGGGCATAGACAGAAATAATTGTAACTTTACACTACTGAAGTTCTTGGCTTTTATGGTTTCCTCAAATAGAGTGTTCAACGGGTGCTTCTAAAATCTGAAGCTCACGGAGGAAGTCGTTCCACTTTGGAGCGACACGACAAATCTAATTGTTTTTGAGTCCGTCCTCCTCTTTCACCTTTTTGTTATCATGAAATGACAGTAGTTTGATACGAAAGGATTAGATTTTTAATCCCTGGATGACTATCGTCGTGTATGGGGTTTGATGCAAGATCCCGATGGGTTTCCTTGGATACAGAGCTTTGCTTAGACATCGCCCATTTCGATTTTCCATTAGGACATTTCATTCATGCATAGTTTTAAGTAATAACATAAATATAATGATGACATGGCAATGTGAAAAAGGAAATTTTGACATACATAAAGGTAATTTTGAGGTTATCTTTTTATTAATTGACATAAGGGTTATATCATGATATATGTGTCTATATTCTAGAGTCATCAAATGAGTGGGGTTAAGTCAACTCGAAAATATTCATACCCAACAAAGAATCAACTCATTTAACTTATCTCGACCAATTTATATGTAATACAAATTTAATGACTTATAACCTTACCCGACTCATACTCGATCTAACTCATAATACTAAAACATACTCATATTTAAACTAACATATGAAAAACCGTACCACTCATTAAAAGTCTATTAAAATCCATATTACAATGAATATAGTGTCTCAGTCGCTTTTGTTTCCATATATATTTTTTTTGGTAAATATTATTTTTTCTTTGCTCTTTCTGATTTTCAATGCATTTTGATATTTTTCTTCTTGAAATCAGAAAAAATAAAGCCCACGCAATAAAAAAAATTATATAATGACAATTGTAGCTAATGATTCTGATTAATCTTCAAAATATAAATTTCATGAGGACCCCGATTATAATCATCGCATACGTACACACACTGGCAATCTCACCATTGGATTCTCTTATGGCACACAGCATTTTTTATTTTTTTTGGTCAAAATGATGATGACCTTCATTAATAACTGGAGTTTGAGACACATGAAAATTCGACATCAAAACATAATAAAGACCATGGAGAGTGGTGGAAGTAATCATCCAATTCGAGACAAGGGAGTCCCCTGGATGGGCATTCACCACCCAATCCGCAACTGGATTTGCATTTCTAGGGCAATGGGCCAGCGTAACACCATTCAAGCGGGCCAGAATCACTTGGCAATCCAACACAACTGACTGAACAGCCCATGGACTTTCAGTATTTTGGAACATACTTCACAAGCTCTACTCTCACGCTCTGAGGCCATCTAATCCATCATATCTACGAGAAAAGTCCCTGACCGGCATTTCTTCGAACGGCTCGAAAGCGAACTGAACGAATTACGAGAATTTCGATCCCAATACCTCCAAAACACCCCAACCAAAGCAATCTCTGAAGACAATTAGAATCCCAACACGAACTTAACTTACCTAAGGGAGCCATCGGGAAGATTAATGAAGCGTCGAATGTCCCTGGTGTGGTCCTCAGCGTCTAACTATTTATTCCGCGTAAGCCCATGCACGGGAGCCACATCTTTCCTTCGCCACCTGAGCGACCGACTCCGACACTCCTCCCTCCATTGTTGTAGCGGATGGGGAAGAGGGCGGTGTTGATCTTCTTCAGCTGCATCACGCGGTCCAGCAAAATCAACGTCTCTCGACCAGCCCCCATTTCTCTATCGCTTCAGAAACGCGCAGAGAGAGAAAGAGCGAGAGAGAGAATTGGGGATTGTGCGTGGGAGGATTTGGCTTGGTTGGACATGGTGTTCAATTTGAGATCGCAGAGATAGAGAGAGTGAGAAAGATGAATGATTGTTCAACTAAAGTGAGAGAGCGAGATCGAGTGAGGCAAGAAAAAGTGGTAGAGATAGATTCGATTTGAGTAAATTGTGAATTCATTTAGTAACCCATATTTTATTGGGTTTTGCTCTTCTAAACTCATTTATAACCCACTTTCTAAATTTAACAAAGGGCAAAAACCACAAAAAACCTTAAATTATGCCAAGTATGGCACATTTAGGTAGCACATGGTAACATTTCTATTTCTCCCAATTTTTGTTCTTTTGTTCCCCGGAACAAAAAAAGAACATAAACCTGTTTGGTAAAATATTTGTTCCTAGGAACAATTTCTCTAATTTTTTGTTCCTGGGAATAGTTTTAAGAAACAAAAAAAATAAAACTTCTTGTTCCCGGGAATAATTTCTAGAACAACAACAATTACCAGCAGAGTATCAAGATGGCTCCATTTGAAGCGTTGTATGGCAGAGCATGCAAAACTCCAGTATGTTGGGATGAAGTTGGAGAAAGGAAGATAATAGGCCCAGAGTTGGTTCAGCAATCAGTAGATGCCGTGACAGTAATCAAAGACAGATTAAAGACCGCGCAGAGTAGGAAGAAAAGTTATGTAGATAAGCGTTCCAAGTTGGTGATCACATTTTTCTAAAAGTGTCACCAATGAAGAGAACTTCGCGCTTTGGTAAGAAGGGCAAACTGAGTCCAAGGTACATAGGTCCGTTTGAGATTCTTGAAAGAATTGGAAACCTAGCGTATCGTCTTGCGTTGCCGCCAAGATTGGCGCAAGTGCATGACGTCTTTTACGTGTTGATGTTAAGGAAGTACGAGCCTGACCCAATCCACGTGCTCAATTTCAAGGAATTGGACGTGGATGACCATGTGTCATACGTTGAAAGCCCAGTTCAGATTGTCGATCGTAAAGAGCAAGTTCTATGTACAAAGACCATTCCGTTGGTCAAAGTGGTCTGGCAACACCACGGCACTGAAGGAGCGACTTGGGAGACTGAAAAGTCGATGAAACAGTTGTACCCCCGCCTTTTTGAGCAAAGTGTGTAATGGTTTAAATTTCGAGAACGAAATTTTTATAAGAGTGGAAGAGTTGTGACATCCTGAAATTCGACCCCATCTCGATGAAATGAAATGTGCATATCGTCGGTGCGCCTATGGTTTTTTTTTCTCTGAGCTGATCACTCACGAGTTAACTAACCTATTGGGAGAAGCCGTTAAGGGATATATCCGCGGTAAAATCCCTAAAAGCTACCTAATTGGTTGGATTTGATTAAAATTGCGTCCGGTCGATTTTAACCATGAAATTTAAATTGGTTTCGAGAATCGAATATTCGAGCGTGTCACAATTCATTTTTAGAACCGTCTCATCGTCAACAATTTATTAATGAGTCCAAAATTTCAAGAAAGAAATTATCGGAGGAAAAATCGAAGACCAAAAGAAAATAGAAAGGGAAAGGGAAAGATAAAAGAAAAATAAGAATTATTTTTTTTTTTTTTTTTTTCTCTCCCTTTTCTCTCTTTTTCTCTCTCTCTCTTCTCTCTCCTCTTCCCTCCCCTTCGTGCGAGCACCCCACCGCCTGCCCTCTCCTCTTAGCTGTCTTCCTCTTTTTTTTTTCTTTTTTTTTTCATTGACTAGTCAAACCCCTCTTCTCTCGCTTTCTCTCTCTCTCTCTCGACTCTCTCTACTCGTGCGAACAAAACCGAAGCTAAAGAAGAGCAAACGACAACAGCTCACCGAAGACCGCCGCCCGCTTACTGCTCGTCCAACATGCCCGCGCACGCCCACACGTCCACCGCTCGCCACCGTACGCCGCCTACCCTCTCCTCCGCCCAGGCATCCTCCCCCGTGCGACCTCACCCCTGCTCCGCCTCTGTCCAGCCACCTCCGGCCGCCGCCCAGCTCCGTCTGGCCACCGTTCGGACCCGCTGGAGCTCCCCTCACCCTCCGCTGGCCTCCCCTCGCCGCCCTAGCCGCCGGACCAGCCTCGGCCAAGCCAAATCCACAACCCACAGAGTGGGTATCCAGCCTGTTCGTGGGCCGTTTTGGGCCGTTTCCGGGCCCCGGATCCGTGAGTCGCTTTGGGAAGAAACGACCCTCGTCCCCGTCAGATTGGTCCGTTTTGCGCTAAAATCCGGTGAGTAATCTCACTAATCCTTGCTTAACGGACTAATTACACTTAAGGGTTGTTTGGTTTTGATTAATTAGGTTTATGTTGTTAGATTAGTATGGATTAGTGTTTATTAGTCAACTGTGATTCGAATTAGATAAATTGAATGAGTATTTAGTAAGTAGACATGGTTTACTATTTATTGAGGGTAGGTCGGGAATTTTCCGACCCTTTATTGGGCTTCAATTGGACAATTTGGGCCTAAGTGGAATTTTTGGTATTTAAATATTATTTTTTGGAATTAAATTAATTATTTATTTTTTTTAAAATTCAATTGAGATGGATAGTGACCGGAATATTATGCTGATGACCATGGTGAAGTCCGTTTATTTAATCGGGCTTTATTTTGAGCTCAATTGAATTTTTAATATTAATTATTTAATTTTCGAAATTAATTAATTATTTATTTATTTTTCCGAAAATTCAATTGAGATGGCTAGTGACCGAAATTTTATGCTGATGATCGTGGTGCAGCCCGTTTATTTAAATGGGCTTTATTTTGAGCTAAATTGGATTTTTAATATTAATTATTTAATTTTCGAAATTAATTATTTATTTATTTATTTTTCGGAAATTACGGTTGAGATGGCCGACGATCGAAATCTCGTGCTGATTGTCGTGGCGCAGTCCGTTTATTTATTTGAGCTTTGAATTGTGTCAAATTTAATTAAATGTGGAATTTTAGGATATATTCCTAAATGGTTGTTGTTAATTATTTCATTGAGAAATCATTGAGTATTGATTGCCGATATCGAAAGTGGTCGAGTGGGACCATAAAGCCATTGACTTTTGAAAGTGGTCGAGTGGGACCGTAAAGCCATTGACTTTTGAAAGTGGTCGAGTGGGACCGTAAAGCCATTGAATATCGAAATTGGTCGAGTGGGACCGTAAAACCATTGAATTTTGAAAGTGGTCGAGTGGGACCGTAAAGCCATTGAATATCGAAAGTGGTCGAGTGGGATCTTAAAGCCATTGAATTTTGAAAGTGGTCGAGTGGGACCGTAAAGCCATTAAATATCGAAAGTGGTCGAGTGGGATCGTAAAGCCATTAAATATTGAAAGTTGTCGAGTGGGACTGTGTCTTCCACCTATGCTTAAGATGTGATTTGAGGATTGTGATTCGTAATTGGGGATTGAGATGGAATAATCGAATCGACCTAGAAATGGTCCGACTGATATGTAATTGACTAAGTCGATTGAACTGTGATGTGACTGATTGTACATTGAGATATATGGAGTATCTATATATAACCTTGAATTGCAGGTTGAGACTGATGCCAAGGTACGTCTTCTGACCTGTGCGTGTTTAGGCAGCCTATAGTATAGTGGTTTACTAATCAGGCCTTAGTGGGGTAGAACTCGCTGAGACGTAGTCTCATCCCGGTTTGGGGAAAAAATTTTAGGACCCCACTGAGGAACTGAGGAGGAGGAATCGAGAGGGAGAACTCGAGGTGAAACCTGAGGAAAAGGATTTTTTGGAAGAAGAATATAATACCGAGAGGGATCTTAAGTACGACCTGGATGTAATGAGATCACATCTTCTTTTGAGAATTTCATTTTGGTGTGAATAGTTATGAAGTACTTTGGTTTCGTTTTGTATAAAAGTTTGATTATAAGTTTCAATATGAAAAATATGGCCCTACTTTTCTATCCCATCGATTTACTGTCTTGGGATTTATAACTGCTTCCGCATGTGCTTAATAAATGAAATGGTCGGCAATACATAGTCTTGGGATACTGCATTTTAAAATCGACCAACTGAGAAGGATGTGTGCGTAACCGAAGATCGGGCGTGACATAATTGGGTAGGGCTTTCTCTACTAGGAGAGAGAAACGGGCTGGGCTTGTGTTTTTTACTTTGTTTTGGGTCTCACCAAATTTGTGGGCCAGGCCTCGCCTTTCATTTCCTTCACAGCTGAAGGGCACGGTTGGGTTGGGCCCATTCGCGGAAACTAGCCCAGCCAGAGGCCTGTGCCACGTGCTCGAGCCAAGTTCAACCGGGTTGAACACGGAGTTCCAACTCGGATCCGTTTTTAGAATATGATATATTCTTATTTTAATATTAAAAAAAATATTTTAATAAAATTTAGAAAAATCCAAGATTTACACTTTAAAAAAATGGAAAAACCCAAAAATATTTTATATTTCCCAAAAAAATCAGAAAAATAAAAAATAATCTTCAAAAAAATCAAAAAAAAAACTTCAAAATTGTTATAAAATAATATTGCGTTGCGAATATATAATAGAGAAGAGATTGAAAAGAGAAAGTAAGTGAACACTAGAGATAGTAAAGAAAGACAGAGAAAAGAGTTTTATTTCCAGTGTATCACTGCATTTTATTGTGTGTCCCTACAACATTTATAGGAAAACAAGAATGTACTTATCATTAATATCAATGTATCAAATGATACATGTACTTATCATTAAAACAAGGATTGGTGTTCATTACACAATGCTAGGCTCTTCTAGAGCGGATTCCTAATTATTTATCTTCGTTTTCGAGGAGCAGTATCTTTTGATCCGATTGGTCTACCACGCTTCAAGTGCGGGGGATTTGATCAATTTTAGCCTGTCCTTTGGGAACAGCTATCCTGACTGGAGCATTTACAGCTGGAATATGAGACTTCGTTACCTTAGTAGCATCATTAAATGTGTCAGGAAGTCTATTGGGCATAGCCTATAAATGAATTATGCGCCTGTAAATGAATTATGTGCTACACCTCATTTTTACATTCAGGAGTCCTTGAGTCTAATTGAGATAAATTTTTCTCATTCTAGAAGAAAACATTAACTGGTTCTTGTTTTGCAATCATTGAAGTTGTAGGTATCCCAATTGATGGAAACCTAGTCTCATCAAAATGACAATCTGCAAATCTAGCAGTAAAAAGATCATTGGTAGTTGGTTCCAAGAACCTAATGATGGACGGTGATTTAAACCCAACATAAATGCCTAAACGGCGTTAGGGACCCATTTTCATTCTTTTTGGCGATGCTATAGGCATCTGTACTGCACAACCAAAGGTGCGTAAATGTAAAATATCTGGTTCATAACTAAGAACCATTTGAAGGGAAGATTGTAAAAGACTAGCAGTGGGGCGTAATCTTATTAAAGTTGCTGTATGCAAAACTGCATGGCCCTATGCTGTATCATTGAGATTTGCTCTCAATAATAGAGTCCAGGCAATGATTTGAATATGTTTAATTAAGGATTCTGCCAATCCATTTTGAGTATGAATATATGCAACTGAGTGCTCAACCTCGATTCCGAGTGAATCACAATAGGTATCAAAACTCTTTGATGTAAATTCACCAGCATTATCCATTCTTATGCTCTTAATTGGATAATCAGGGAATTATGCCCGGAGCTTTATAATCTGCACAAGTAAACATGCAAATGCGACATTGCGCGTAGATAATAAGCAAACATTGGACCATCTACAGGATGCGTCCACTAATACCATAAAATATCGAAATTGTCCACTTGACGGTTGTATTGGTCCATAAATATCACCCTGAATTCTTTGTAAGAATAAAGGAGATTCAAAATTAACATTTGTTACAGAAGATTTGATAATGAGCTTTCCTTGTGAACAAGCCTCACAATTATAATCTTTGGACAACAATACTTTTATATCCTTTAAAGGGTGCTCTTTTGTATTTTGAATTATCATACGCATCATTGAAGTGCCAGGGTGACCAAGGCGATCTTGCCACAGTCCAAACTGATCAGGGTTTACCAACGTCCAGGATGTGGTGGCGTAGGTTTCAACAGTCTTAATCATGACACAATACAAACCCATAGAAGGAGCTTCTAGCTTCTCATGGATGGTCTTCAGGCCCATCTTATAAGAGGAAATGCCAATATATTCTTTATCTTGCTCATAAATAGTCTCAATATGGTACCCATTACGGCATACATCTTTGAAACTGAGCAAATTTCTTTTGGATCTAATGCTTAGAAATGCATTCTCAATAAGCAAGATGGTGCCATTTGGCAAAATAATTGTGGCATTCCCAAAATCATCAATAATTGGAATAAGACCTGATATTGTATGGATTTGTGCCTTCCGCAATGTCATACTGGAGAAAAAATGTCTACTACGAAATATAGTATGTATTGTTGCACTATCAAGCAAACAAACATCTTCCTTTTTCTCGGTATTTTCCATTTGCATTTATGTTGACAACTTCAAGTGTCAAGTATCATAAAATTTGCATATAATCATTGCAAAATTAAAATCCTTAAATTAAGTAAAAGGATTTCCAAATATCAACCGCCACTTCAAGAGCAGAATGATACTTTTAGATTTGAAATTTGGCTTCGGGCCAAAAAAAATAAAAATGAAGAATTGATAGAAGAAGATGAAATATATGTTGATTAATAAAAAGAATACCCATCTTGCAAAAATTACTTACTTAGTCGGTAGATTTTTGTGCTGATAACGTGTTGTAAAATATTGTGTTGCGAATATATAATAGAGAAGAGATTGAGAAGAGAAAGTAAGTGAATACCAGAGATAGTAGAGAAAGCCAGAGAAGAGAGTTTTATTTCTAGTGTATCACTGTATTTTACTGTGTGTCCCTACAACAAAAAACTAAGCTCCTATTTATAGGAAAACAAGAATGTATTTATCATAAATATCAATATATCGAATGATACATATACTGGATAGGGGAGATGAACGTTCATTGTATAGAGAAATGTACTTAGAATGTATGATACAAATGTACCATAATAAGTATATTAGATAAAATGAATATAATGAATATTCATTCATGTATTTCATTCATTCATGTATTTCATAACAAAAATAACCTTTTGAGTGGTTTTTCTTAAAATATGTGAAAATACTTAACAAAAAAAATCAAAAAAAAAATGTTGTTTAAGTTCTCGAAAGCAAATATTGGCTAATTCCAATTGCGCCCTTGTGATGCATGGATTTCTATTTCCTTAATCTGATTAGGAATTGAATCCTAAAATTCGTAATTTGTACAAAATGCTGCATAAATACTTTACTTGATATTTAAATAAGACTAGGTATCGGAAGGGTATTAATGATTAATTAATGTAATCAAGTCCTTGATCCTAGTTTCTCTGGTTGCGTTGGAATGAAGTATATCTCCCATTATTTCACTTGAGTTTCTAATCGACCCATCTCAAATCGATTAATGGCGACTCCATAATAAAATTGAATTGCGGATCAAAAACTACAACCATAAGTCATGAATTGGTGGGCTTATGAGAGCCGCACTAAGCCCAATGCTTAACGAGCCATTAACCTTCGCCTTCGCCCGCCTGTAAGAGGGCGCTGAAAAGGGAGGTCACGACATTTTATTGTTGATCTCAACGTATAATTTGTTGAAATGATTTCCACTATATTAAAGATATTACAAAGCATTACATTTTACAAGGAAACATACAATAATATAAATAATAAAGCTGTAAATTCCTTGATTTTAATATATTCAATAATCTGTTTGTAATTTTCATTGACATTTCCATATTCTTCTCTCTTAATTGATCAATCAATGCCTTAAATCCCCTTCAAATTGGGAATGGGACAATCCCAAATTCTCAATTGTAACGTAAGTTTCCAAATGCATTTTTGGAATAATAGCTTCGTGAAGAGATTAACGATTCGATGCACAAATAGAACATACTTAGTCACAAGAGTTCCACAAGCCACTTTTTCTCACACATAATGATAGTCTAATTCAATATGTTTAGTTCTTGCATATAACACAAGATTAATTAACATATGAATTGCACCGATATTATTACAAAATAATATTGATGGACTTAAGAGATGAATACCTAAATCTCTTAAAAGGAAAGATATCCAAACAATCTCAGCTATTGTCAAACAATTGCACGATACTCCATATTGGCACTAAATCGAGCAATCGTTCATTGCTTCTTAGCACCCCATAATATACAGCTCTACAGGTACAAAATATCATAGTCGATCGTCAAGTCAAGTAGCAATTTGACCAGCCTTCATCACAAAAGGTATACAACTCTATAGTTAACTTGGACAAGATCTGCATTTCTCGATCTATTGTGCTACTAACATAGCACAAAATGTGCTTCACAATTTGAAAATAAGTCACAGTAGGCCAATGCGTGAATTGAGATATAAAATTGACTACATATGAAATATCTAGATTTGTGATGGTGAGATATTAAAGAGCTTTGACAATACTTTGATATAGACTGGGATTCGAAAATAATTTCGCATTTGAGAGGATGAGTGCGAGTGGCTATAGGCGTGGATCTTGGCTTGCAAACATCCATTTGAGCACATTCAAGAATTGACAAAACATATGTGGTTGGCACAAATAACAACTATCAAATAATATTCTAACCTCCACAACCAAAAAGAAATATAATGGCTCCGTATCCTTTATTGTAAATTCACTACTCAATGAAGAAATATATCCAACAAGCAAGTTTGGATCATTGCTAATGACAATCATATCGCCCACGAATAAAAGTAGACCTAGAATGCCATGATCTGATTTTTGAATGAACAACAAAGGATCTACAATGCTGCAAAAGAAACCAAATGCTAAAAGAAACAAGCTAGAATGAACAAATCATGCTTTTGATGCTTGCTTGATTCCACACAAAGCTCTCTCAAGTTTGCAAACATAATACAGGTTTTTTTGGCCTCAAAACAAGGCAGTTGCTTCATATAAACATATTGTGACAGAAATAAATATCTATATTAAAATATAAAAAATTGACCAAAAAATATTAAAAATGAAAAACAACAAATGGGGAGTAAATTAAAAAGAAAAAATCAAAGCCCACTTGCATCAATCGTACACTCTCACTACTCTCCCTCCTATACATCCGAAAAGACCCTCTTTTCATCTAATTTATAGATATGTGAAACAAATTACTGGACCCTTAGAAAAATATGCATCCATGGGAAAAAGGAAAAAAAAAAACAAATGTTGATATACTGACAATGCTAATTTATAATGAGAGTCGTGTGATTCCTGAAGGGTGATCTCCGGCAGTTCCTCAATCACCAAAAAAATAAAAGACAATGCTAATTTATAATAACTTTTGTAATATAACTAAGTACAATGTATTGCATAATGGGATGAGATGCCCATACTTTTTAAGTTTCTACATTGAGTTATGCAATATCAATTTTGCAGACTTTAATCATCAAATTGATTTGAAATGCCTGTGTTTGTCATGTTTGGTGCACGAGGACCTATAAACTGCATAATGACACTTCTGCAGTCTCACACTCTGTTCAATGGATGTTAAGGCTATTGTTAAACTTGGATTACAGTCTTTGCCTGTTTTGTCTAATTGTAACATCGGTAATGCACACAGAGTTGTTTGTACAATGTAGGGATTTTGATATTTATTCTAGACAATCCATTACCATTAGCACACCCCTCATTATATGCAATGCAACCCCTTCATCGTCTCATGCTGACTCTTAAAGTCTATAGTTGTTTCAGAATCATTTTCGGCAGACAAGAGGACAAAGGCTCTCCTTCTGTCTCGCCCCGTTGTTGCTGTTGAAAAACATACCAAGAAACATATATCTCAGACCAAAATCAATCTCTACACAGACTCAAGACGATGGAGAAAGCAAAAAGGGGACACGCGAGTAGAATGCCATTCCTTGTATGGGTGAGATTAGGGACATGAGGAAAGTTGAGCTCGGATTAGAGACACGAGCATCATACATCGGATGTATCTTTGGCCGTCAAACTAGTTATTTAAGAGGCGGAAAAATTCACGAGCACAAGTCAAAACACAACAAGGCTACATAGCCCCCAAGGATGCCAAGAGACTCACGGGAAAAACCTGTCCCTTAAGAACCACGAACAGCCTTCAGTCCATTTTTAAGGAAAGAAACTGCACACGCTGCACAATCGAATCAAAGCAAATATGGCAAGCTTTTCACCTCCCCAGCATCATTTGGTTGGAAAATCACATGCCCCACTATCAGATCAAATTATTTATCAACAGGTTCAACCACCTTTCATCATTGGCCTATTTATCTTCTCTTCCTTCTGTGAGTTGTGAGCATTTCACCTTCAAATTACTTTCATCATGATGGACATTTGGCTGTTTATTTATCATTATCATATGATAATTCTCTTGTCTCAGACTTCTTCATTTTTGTCCAATCATGTGAAGTTTTAGGCAAATGGAATCTTCCAACGCGCCAATTCTTGATTAAAATTTTAACGAGTGGCAGCGAAATTGAAGTAAACAACAAAGATGACCTTCAAAGACATCTCTCTTCCCCCATCGGCTTCAAATTTCAGAGTAATCTATACATTTTCCGGTTATCAAGCAATCAATCATTAACACAGAGAACATTACTTTTATGACAGAAAAAAATATTTTGAAACTTCCAACATTTTTCCTGAAATAAAAAGAGCTAAAGATATTCAATGTGAGATAGCTAGTATAAGCACCTAGAGGGGGGTGAATAGGTGTAAAAACAATTTCTCGAGATACGGAAGCGATTCTAGGCAAACGATAGAAAGGGAGTTCTCTTTTGATTAACAAAATGAAATACGATCAAAGTAAAGCAAAGAGTAGGGAGGAGAAAATTAAACACAAGGTTTATAGTGATTCGACTTATTCCAAGCCTACGTCCACTCTTCCACACTGACAGCCCAAAGGCTGGATTTCACTATCAACAAAAGAGATGTTACAGCACAGCTTTTCCTTGATTCCACAGTGTAGATATTCTACCACACTTCCTCAAGGTTTCTCACGAATATAGACTCTCTTTTGCGTACAAGATTTCGCTCAAATGAATTGACCAAAAAACAAGGAGCTTCAGACTTTGGAATTATTTTATCGTGCACACCTCTCGAACAACTAGAACGTCTTCCTTATATACTCATTTACACCATCATAACCGTTGGCACTTACTAAAGGAATTCCTCCAATCTACCCGTTGGACGGAATCAATTAGGAAGATCATTCGAGCTATTAAAGGAACATGTCGATAGCCCATCAATCATGTTCGCCCATACAATCAGGATCTCGGTTTCCATAAGTAGAACCTTCCAAGAATATTTCGCCAATCATCGGATCCTTAATCTCTGAATGAATCATGATCAAATAAAGGATTCCGTTAAGTCATATCCAGCCAAGAGATCTTCTCCAGTCGATAAGGTCACATCCTTAATAAAACATCCAATTCTGGATAACCTTTCTTCAACGGATTAGAAACTGTCAATGAGGATAGACTTTGAGTCTTGAGTCTGGCTGTCCGGAGGTCTTCAGACTTTAAATAGCAGAGCTGCAAACCTTCAGACTAGACTGATGGAAACGTTTTGTCAACTTCAAAACACTTTTCACAAAGATTTCTCCAACAATCTCCCCATTTTTTATGGTGATAAAACTTTCCTGTAGATTTGGATAATTTCGACCTGCAAAACATTATTCAAACAAATATGGATATCTTATAGAGATAAATGACTTATTAATAACACTAGAATCTGCAACCACAGAAAATAGGTTAGACTTTCATGTGAGTAAAGTCATTCATAAGATATCAATATAGTACTTAATAATATAAGCAGTCAAATCCAAATCCAAATTCAGTCCACATCCAGACACACAAGTCAAGTTAAGTCAAATATCAAAACAATCCAAAAAGTTTGACAAATTTAAGTTCAAAGTCAAAGTTTTCAAATCTCGCATCTCTCCCCCTTTTTGTCAGGATAAAAAATGTTGAGATGGAATAGAGTCAAGATTGCTTGGGAACATGAACAAACTAAAAATCTCCCATCGACTGAACAATGCCTTCCAGCCTTTTCAAGTCTTCCTTCAGTTGTGCAACATCCTCACCCTTAGCATTAGCCTGAATTTGAAGAGAAAGGGCTTGGATCTGATCATTCAATGAACCCGAAGAAGCTTGACCTGCATTCTGCAAATTCTGAACTTCGCATCCCAAAGCATATATCTGACCTCGCATTTCCAAGAGAACATCCAGAATTCTGCGAAAATCTACTGAATTATCGGTATGCGTACTGGCTTCGGCACGATCTGATGGAGTGAAGACAGACGATGGTAGATCAGCATAATCATGCAGATTTGGAGATGAAACACCATGTCCTTCCTCAGGAAATTGAGAGGCATAAATGTCCTTTGGATCTGTTGGAGAGCGACTGACTCCCTCACTAGTAGCAGGATATGAGGACATTCCTCTTTTCTCTTAGTCTCCCCCTATTTCCATGCCTTCAGGTGGGGAAGAGTGTTCCTCATGTTTTCCTTCCTCTTAATCTCTTTTCTCTTCTTCTTCTTTTTCAACTCTTTCCTTCTCAGCATCCCTTTCTTTAGCTTCTCTCTCCTCTGTTTCTTTCTCGAGTCCTCTGTTCTGAGTCTTTCTCTGGAGCAGAAGGGCTCAGGTTTTTCAACGCCATTGCAAAAATGGTGTTGTCTTCCTCATCATCTTCATCATCAACGATGAGAGCTATTCTCTTCTTGGATGGAGCGACCATGGGCTCCTTCCCTTTTCTTTTTGCTGTAGAAGAGCTTTGATGAGTTTTGACAGGATTCTTCTCCTTGAATTTCTCCAACGCCTTGCTTAGTTCCTTCAGACGCATTTTAGTCACAATTTTCAGTCCTACCACCATATGATCACACGATCGTGCACAAAGAGTTTGTGGGGGCTGAATGTTCAGATGTCTGAATAACTTCGTCACAATACCTGGATAAGGAAGTTGACCTCTGTCCTTCACCACTGCTCTATACATGTGGAACATAACAGTGTGAGGAAGAGAAAACTTTTTTCCCAGTGATGATGGCATACATCAGCTTTGCCTCTGAACTTGAAACATCAGTCTTGGAAGTTGATTTCGGTCTGAGGCAATTGATCACAATCTTGTGAAGCAGAATGTTAAACGCACTCATATTTAAGTAGGAAATCTATTCCTCTGTTCTCCTATCCTTAACAAGTTCCAATGTAGCACGAGCAAAAGAAACATTGATCGGTTGATATCTTCCTCTGTCAACTCCTATCACATCCGCCAGCATATCCATATCCACTACAAAGTCTTGATCATTGACACTGAAAGAGAATCTATTCGCATCCAATAAACTAAGATTCGAATAGAAATAAGCAGTTAATTCAGCATGAGCTTCTGTGGTGTCAGAACAGAACTTCTCAAGTTGAAGAAAATTGAAATTTTCCCTCAAATTGACATTTACAGCATCAAGGAAATCAAAATCCACACTCCTAGGATTTATCACCCCACGCTTCAGCAATTTGGAGTACAGAACCTTATGTTCCTTCGATCTAAACAACTCACCCCTTTTTCCTCGAATTTTCGCTGCAACACCCATTCTTGGTTGAAATTGGCTGTACAATTTGTCATAATCATTCCCATCTATCGGATTAAATCCCCCAACACGCGGATCACTTGGGATGTTTGCAAGGGTTTCTTCTGCCACCCCTTTAGAAGCAATTCCCAAATCCTCCATTTTTCGCAAAAAGATGTACTCATTCCCATATCCTTTGTCCTTAAGAAACTCATCGACGTAGTTCAATGGAGTACCAGTCTTCTTTAAAGCACGGTAAAGCTTATAAATAAAAGAGGGCCTTTGAATTCTTAGAGGATCTGCGTCTTCAACGATTTCTTCCTCTTGTTGATGACCAACACCCTGTGGACTAGTTGGTGCAGAATGACGCTGCTGAGAATGTTGTGTGCTCTGTTGCTGATTTGGAGATTCTTCTTCCTCGGTGAGATCGAAGTGAGTAGGCCCCTCACTCATTCGCCGTGGTCCCCTGCTTGCGATCCTCGAAGACTTTCTTGAATACGACATCTTTCTCACTCTTTGAAAAATTCCTTGCTTGACTTTCCTAAGAAAGATGACAACTTTTTTGAAGATTAAACAAGAGAAGAAAACAAGAATGGAAGATCGGTGTTTTTTAGGGTTTTGGAGTTAAGCGAAGAGAAACCGACTGTATATAACTCAGTCGAAACGAGGGAATGCTAAACGTCGCAATGGAAAGTGAAAAGATCCCTTTTTTAAAAAATAACTGCCTTTTTCGAGAAAATAGTATTTTCAAAATAACTCCTTTTTCGAAAAGAAAACATTGCATCAATTAAAGATATCAATTAAAGATAGCAATAATCAAACACGGTTGATAATCGTACCTTTTCAAGATGAGATTCGAGTGAGAGAATAACTTACAGTCAAAGTCTTGTTTGTCTGAGTCTTAGAGTCTCTAGACTTTAATTTCTTCAAGCCTCAAAATGTTGAGTCTGGAATGGATAATTTCAAATTGATTTTTCTCCAAAGGCTTTGTGAATATATCTGCCAGTTGGTTCTTTGAATCAATAAACTGAATCGAAACTTCTCCATTTTGAACATGATCTCTAATGAAGTGATGTCGAATCTCTATATGCTTTGCTCTTGAGTGAAGAATTAGATTTTTAGTAAGATTGATTGCACTGGTGTTGTCGCAGTTAATCTCCGTGCATGAATCTTCAATTCCAAAGTCTCTTAGCTGTTATTTTATCCACAAAATTTGTGAACAACAACTTCCGAGAGCTACATACTCTGCTTCTGCTATAGAAAGAGCTATTGTACTTTGCTTCCTTGAAAACCAAGACATTGTCCTGCCTCCAAGTAGTTGACAGGTACCCGAGGTGCTCTTTCTATTGACTCTGCATCCGGCTAGATCTGCATATGAGTATCCAAGAAGAGTAAATTCTCCATTTTTAGTATACCAAAGGCCGATGCTTGAAGTTGAAGCAATGTATTTGACGATATGCTTTACAGCACTTAAATGAGATTCTTTAGGGTATGCTTGAAATCTGGCACAAATGCAAACACTAAACAAAATGTCAGGTCTAGAAACAGTAAGATAAAGAAGTGAGCCAATGATACTCCTGTATAGCTTCTGGTCGACTTTCTTTCCTCCTTCATCTTTGTCTATCTTCAAGGAACTTGACATTGGTATATCAGCCTTTTTGCAATTGTCCAGTCTAAACCTTTTGACAAGATCATTAGCATATTTTTCTTGATGAATAAAAGTTCATTCCTTCAGTTGTTTCACTTGAAGCCCGAGAAAGAAGGTTAACTCACCCATCATGCTCATTTCAAATTCATCATGCATAGTCTTAGAGAATTTCTTGCACAGACTTTCATTAGGGGATCCAAAAATAATATCATCGACATATATTTGAACTAGCACAAAAATTTTGCTTTCACTTTTGATAAACAGAGTAGTGTCTACTTTACCTTTTACAAAACCGTTTTGAATTAAAAACTTACTTAGCCTGTCGTACCAAGCTTGAGGTGCTTGTTTTAAACCATATAAGGTCTTTTTGAGTCTGAATACTGAGTCTGGTTTCCTTGGGTCTTCAAACCCAGGTGGTTGTTCCACATAGACTTCCTCATGGATAAATCCATTTAGGAAAGCACTTTTTACGTCCATTTGGAATAACCTGAAATTTTTATGACAAGCAAATGCAAGTAATAAACGAATTGCTTCTAACCTTGCTACTGGTGCGTAAGTCTCATCATAGTCTATCCCTTCTTCTTGCGTATATCCCTTGGCCACGAGTCTTGCTTTGTTTCTTATGACTTTTCCTTTCTCGTCCATCTTATTCCTGAAAACCCATTTAGCACCAATAATAGATTTACCTTTTGGTTTAGGAGTTAACTCCCAAACATCATTGATACTGAATTGCCTGAGTTCTTCTTGCATAGCTTCAATCCAGCTTTCATCGGTCAAAGCTTCTTCTATGCTTTTGGGTTTTATTTCAGAAATAAGAGCCACAGCACTAGACTCTTCGCGCCTTTTGGATCTTGTACGAATTCCTTCATTAATGTCGCCAATAATAAGATCTTTGGGATGACCGGACTTATGCTTCCAGATTCTTCGTTGATTTGTCAGGTTGATGATCACTTCCTTCACTTGAATCTTCAACAGTCACTTGTTGCTGGTCCTTCAAAGTCTAAGCTGCTTCTTGCAATTTAGACTTTGTAGGGTCTGGAGCAGGTTCAAGCTCTTCAAGATGAGTCTGAATAGATTCATTTTGCATAGAATCTTGGAATTTGACATTCATTGATTCCTCCACAGATTGACTTTTCTTGTTATAGACTCTGTAGGCTTTGCTTGAGGTTGAATATCCAAGGAAAATGCCTTCATATGATTTTTCTTCAAACTTGCCAACTCGATCATTTGCATTTTTCAATATAAAACATTTGCATCCAAACACATGAAAATATGAAACAATAGGCTTCTTTTCTTTGAATAATTCATAGGGGGTTTTTTCTAGAATAGGCCTTAGAAAAACTCTATTGATAATATAACAAGCTGTAGAAACTACTTCAGCCCAAAAACGTGAAGAGATGTTGCTTTCAATTAAAAGAGTTCTAGCCATTTCTTGAAGCGATCTATTATTTCTTTCCACAACTCCATTTTGCTCTGGAGTATATGGAGAGGAGAACAAATGCCGAAAACTAGATTCATCACAATATTTTGTGAAATCTTGATTTTCAAATTCACCTCCATGATTTGTTCTTATACTTGAAATAACATACCATTTTTCATTTTGAACCTTTTTAGCAAATTTTTCAAAATAAGAGAAAGTTTCAGACTTACTTGCCAGAAATACACCCAAGTAAATCGAGAGTAGTCATCCACAATTACTAGGTAATATTTCTTACCTCCAATGCTCGTGTTCTGGTTGGTCCAAAGAGGTCCATATGCAGAAGCTACGGTACGCTTAGTGGAAACTTGATTTATTGGTTTAAAGGAATTTCTTACTTGTTTTCCCAATATGCATGGTGTACATAGATCAGACTTTTGGTATGATAAATTGGGTAGACCACGAACAAGCTTCTTTGTTGAAATTTTGGCTATCTGCTTCAAATTGATGTGCCCCAAGCTTTCTGTGCCATAAGTTTGCTTCGTCTTGGATTGAGATTAAACATTGCGATTCATCTGGTTTCACATCCAAGAGGTAGATATTTCCATGTCTTCGACCCATGAATGACTGAGTAGAGTCTTTACTGGTTCCTGAACATATTCTCTCTTGAAAGTATATTTTGAAGCCGGTATCACACAGCTGACTGACACTAAGTAGATTGTCGTTGAGTCCTTCATCTAAAGAAACATTGCTTATTGTGAGGTTTCCAATCTTTACAATTCCAAATCCCACAATTTTTCCTTTGTTGTTTCCTCCAAATGAGACTTTTCCACCATTCACTTGAACAAGCTTTATGAAGCAATTTGAATCTCCTGTCATATGTCTTGAGCATCCACTATCCAGATACCATTTTACCTTTTTTCTTAATAGTGACCTGCATTTAAAAAAGAAACTCAAACTTTCTTTGGTACCCATATTTTCTTGGGTCCATTGGTGTTAGTATGATAGGTTTCCAAACCATAGGACATTCTTTTTCAAAATGATCTGCACTATTGCACTTTGAACATCTGAGAGCATTGCGACCTACTGGTTTTACAAAGATCCTTTTAAAATGATTTTTGTAAGTATCTCTTGTGGGTCTTTGTTTGATTCTTTCCTTCACTTTAGGAAAATCAATTAAAGGAATGGTTTCAGCAGTCATTCCCAAACCAGGTTTATTGAAATAAGGTCTTTGAACAAAAAGTATTTTTTCTAGTTTCTCAGATCCTATAGAAAATCTTTTGGAAATATTTGAGATATCATTTTTCAAGAATGCATTTTCTTTTGAAAGATTATCTTCACTTTCTCTAAGAGAAGAAACATTCATATCTAAACATTTCACCTTTTCTTTCAAAACATTTTCCTGTTGTTTTAAAGCAGAATTTTCTCTTTTGAATTCGGAAATCTTTTTAAGAGGAGTCTTAAGACTAAAACACAACTCATTAATGTATTTAGAGACTTTAATAGGAATTTTGAAGTTACTCAACTCAAATTCACTGTCTGAATCTGATTCTTTCTCGGAGTTTGAATCTGAATCTGATTGTGCCATCAGACATATATTGGCATAATCATCATCACTTTCTTCACACTCTGTATCACTCCAAGTTTCTGCTTTAAGAGATTTTCGATACTTTTCAGTTTTTCCTTTCTTCTTCCTCAGAAGAGGACAGTTGACACATTTTCTTACATTCAAAGCATACTACATCTTTATTTGATTCATCATCCTCAACAGACTTAGTATGTTGCTTTTGAAAACTTTGTTTCTTTGGATTGAATCTTCTTCCTTTTCTGTTCAGCTTTCTGAATCTTCTTATCATGAGAGCAAGCTCCTCATCATCCATATCATCTTCAGAATCCGTAACATCAGAATCATCATTGGATTTTAATGCAATGGATTTCTTACCTTTAGAGTCTTCATCTTCATTGATTCGTTCTACTTCATAAGACTGAAGAGTCCCAACCAACTCATCAACAGATAGTGGCATGATTCTTTGGGTCTCTCTGATTGAGGTCTTTATGTGATTCCAATCCTTGGAGAGTCCATGTAGTAGCTTGTTTACCTTCATGGGATCAGAAATTGGTTGACCTTGATTTTCAAGACCATTCACGATTTCTGTAAAACGACTAAACATGTCAGTTATAGATTCTCCTGATTTCATTTTGAACGCTTCATATTGACCAAGGAGAATGTTGATTCTGGTCTCTTTTACTCGATCAGTTCCTTCATAGGTAATATGTAATCTATCCCAGACTTCTTTTGCTGTAACATAAGAAGATATTCTGTTATGTTCAGTAGGTGATAAAGCACAATATAAAGAATAAATTGCTTTTGCATCAAGAGCTTGTCTCTTGATTATCTCTTCCTGAGTCATTTCACTAGACTCAACAGTATCTTTTCCTCTTTCTGAGACAGGTGCAGCTTTAGGAATGATTCCTTTTTCTACAACGTCCCATTCCAGAAGATCCTTTGATCTTAGGAACGCCTTCATCTTGTTTTTCCATATGTTGTAATCATTTCCATCAAAGTAAGGCAGTCTGGTATTGTTTTTGCCCTTCGCAGCCCTAGAGCCAACATACTAGCCATGGATCTTTAACTCAAGTAAAACACTTCAAATAAAGTGAGTACACAAGCTCGATACCAATTGAGATAGCTAGTATAAGCACCTAGAGGAGGGGTGAATAGGTGAAAAAACAATTTCTCGAGATACGAAAGCGATTCTAGGCAGACGATAGAAAGGGAGTTCTCTTTTGATTAACAAAATGAAATACGATCAAAGTAAAGCAAGGAGTAGGGAGGAGAAAATTAAACACAAGGTTTATAGTGGTTCGGCTTATTCCAAGCCTACGTCCACTCTTCCGCACTGACAGCCCACAGGCTGGATTTCACTATCAACAAAAGAGATGTTACAAAGCACAGCTTTTCCTTGATTCCACAAAGTGTAGATATTCTACCACACTTCCTCAAGGTTTCTCACGAATATAGACTCTCTTTTGCATACAAGATTTCGCTCAAATGAATTGACCAAAAAACAAGGAGCTTCAGACTTTGGAATTCTTCTATCGTGCACACCTCTCGAACAACTAGAACGTCTTCCTTATATACTCCTTTACGCCATCATACCCGTTGGCACTTACCAAAGGAATTCCTCCAATCTACCCGTTGGACGGAATCAATTAGGAAAATCATTTGAGCTATTAAAGGAACATGTCGATAGCCCATCAATCTTGTTCGCCCATACAATCAGGATCTCGGTTTCCATAAGTAGAACCTTCCAAGAATATTTCGCCAATCATCAGATCCTTAATCTCCGAATCAATCATGATCAAATAAAGGATTCCATTAAGTCATATCCAGCCAAGAGATCTTCTCCAGTTGATAAGGTCACATCCTTAATGAAACATCCAGTTCTGGATAACCTTTCTTCAACGGATTAGAAACTGTCAATGAGGATAGACTTTGAGTCTTGAGTCTGGCTGTCTGGAGGTCTTCAGACTTTAAATAGCAGAGCTGCAAACCTTCAGACTAGACTGATGGAAACGTTTTGTCAGCTTCAAAACACTTTTCACGAAGATTTCTCCAACACAATGTTCTTGACCGCCATTATAGAATCCTAGATCGAAATAAGCTAACAGCAAACTGCTAATTATGTTTAAAGAACGTTGAGATTATCTCTCCAATTTGGGCAAGTTTCCTAAGTTGAAGGGTTTGAACAGTCGCTTGTCGTTGACACCTAAATTTTGACGACTCAATTTAACATTCATTACATTAAAAAAATTAGGGATCGACACCACCCCCAAAACAAAAATATTAGTTAAATTGCATATAGATATTAGAAGCATTTTAATTAAGCCCGTGTAATATTGCATTGGAGTTAATGGACTAAAGCAAGGGTGTTTTAAGCCTAACTGAATTATTTGAACTAAGTCCGGGATAACAAAATTCAATTGATTCAAGTACAAGCACATCTTGATATTCATAATCAAAATATGTGGAAGCTCCAAAAAGTAGTGGCAATGAGAGGTCCATCTAAAATGTTTGTAAAAAAAAGGGGGTGAGTTAAAGCTTAGTAAATGAAATCCTTAAGTCTAAATTAAAAAATTATCTTACCACTCAACTTGGTACCGATAAACAACGTGAGTTCAAGATAAGTACAAAATAACCATGTATGACTAATGTAGAAGTAAACGCACTATCTTCCCATCATAATATGCCCATGGAAACCATTAAAAACATTGCATTAGGTTATACACTCATCTAAAAACAAATGGCATATTATTTCATGATGCGTAGATCCAGCGTACTAGTCCATCTCTATATATAAGTGAGTTTCTAACTCGTTGTCACTAGCTAGGACCCATTTTATAGAGGATGAAATCATACATACCCATTTGCCACACCTCTTAGCCCATCCATGAAGGGTGTCTTCTATATCAACGGTGATAAATACACAACTGTCCATTTGCATAATGATTGTCATTTCATCATCACCATTAACTCATGGGAGATGAAAACATACATACCCATTTGTCACGCCTCTTAGCCCATCCATAACAGGTGTCTTCTATATCAACGATAATAAATATACAACAGTACATGCGCATGATAATTGTCATTTCTTAACATCATACCGAAGGTTATACAAGCCATGTCATCATAGCACTCCATGTCCTCTCAACCTTGTAGAGAACCATCTCAAACAGTAGAATATCTAGCTAATTCCAAAGTCTCATACACACTCATACAAGAGAATTCACTTTGTGGCGAGTGGGCCAATGCGAAGTTCTTTATCATGCAGCATCAATGACATACAAATCATTATTACATAACAATTACCACATGCATATGAATAATTTGTCATTTCTCATTCAATTAATTATTAACAAATAATTACATGCACTTCAACACACGTATCCTCATTCTTTTCTTGCTAAGCCATCATCATTTAATCTGAAGCCATAGGTAGGTAATCAGTAACTTAAAAATCGATACTTGCAAATCGACAACTCGAAATGAACACTTAAGAACCAACAACTTTGAAATTGATGTCTTAATCCACAAATTGACAACCTTAGAACTAGACAATTTTGGTTGAAATCGACAATTTGAAATGGGCAACCTTGGTCGGAAGCCAACTTCTTCTAAATCGACTGCTCGAAGTTTGATGCATAGAAATGGATAACTTGGATAATAGATTAGTTACTTAACAATCGGTAAGTTGATCATGAAATCGATTTACTTAGAAAGTTGATTGGATTATCAAAATCAGCAAAAACACTAGAATTGGTGAATTAGCAAGAGAACTGACAATTGGTCAAGAACGGTGATTTATCAAAAACCAATGACCATCAAAATTGAAAATTTGCTCAGAAATCAATTGAATGACCAAAATGGGTGAAATGACTTGTCAGTTGACACTTAATCAAAATCAAAATCGGGTGAATATTTTTTCAAGTCCAAATTCCAAAATTTTACACTCATTTCACCCAAAATACAACCAAAGCTTTTGGGGGAGTCGATCACACACTTTCTATGCCGAAAAGAGTTAATCAATTTATGTCAAGTAAACATAATATTTCAATATGTCTTTATTGAAGCTTGATCGCACTTGGGATTAACATTAGAACTCGGTTAACAATCATCAACCGACCAAATCAAAAGTACTAATTATATCGACCTAACTTAAGCCTTAGAGTTTCACTTACCTTGAACAAAGACTTGAACAACTCAAAGCCTTAATCACCTTCAAGGTAAAATAAATAAGAACAAAGATTAATAGTTCTCAATCTTTTAACAAAACTAGTTTAATAGAAGAGAATAAAGCCCAAGAATTCACCATGTAAACTCTTGAAAGATGAATTTTGAAGCAACGATAATACAAGTATAGAATTTTTTTTCTTTTACTCAAAAGATTTGAAAGTGATAATAGAAGAGGAAAGTGACGGATATATTTTTCTCTAAGCAAGAACAAGTTGGGATTCTTTTGAAGCCAAGTTATTCCTAAAGGTTTCATACAATCAGGAGAGGATGTACTTGGAAGACTTACATGAGTTACGAAGGGATAAGAATGTCATTGGGTTAAAAACACAAGGTTGAAATTGAGCAAGAGGTGTTCAACTTAGAAAGACACAAATGGCTCAATTATATGATTCCAAAGTAGACATTTCAATGGGTTACTAAGACATGTAGTATTTCAGTACATAAATAAGGAAATTAGTGTCCATTATAAAGACTAGTCAGGAAAAGATATTTTGAATCCACTGAAACTTTTCGTGAAAGTTACCAAATGCCGGGAGAAACTCAACTCAGTAGATTTCTAACTTGCTACTTTAACAATACGTAATCTTGGAGTGTATGAATCTCCAACAATAATAATTACGGTGATACATGTTTCATAGCTATTATATATAATCAACTGTGCACAAATGTTTATTAATTTGTTCTTAATGGAATCATTTTCCGAAAACCACGATCACGGAAAATATATTTTGAATGTTCCGAGCACTACAACATTTTTTAATCCAACTGGAATTTTTCACATCTTTTCCTACATATCATTAATTGATGTAAAAAAAAAATTAATGGCATATTCACTCTCTCTCTCTCTCTCTCTCTCTCTCTCTCTCTCTCTCTCTCTCTCTCTCTCTCTCTCTCTCTCTCTCTCTCTCTCTCTCTCTCTCTCTCTCTCTCTCTCTCTCTCTCATGGACAAGTATATTTTAAAGAAAAGATTCCTTTTTTTTCTTAAAAGCTCACGATATGTTGATGATTGAAAGGTTTGATCGTATAAATCAAGCATATTAGAGGACTTAATTGCACCGAAAAATTTGAGAAGCGGAATTGAACCCCATTAGTAAAAAGACTAGATCAGTCATTACGTAATATGAATTTGGAAAACAGTGGGAGTTGAATATGTTAAAGCTCTTCGAGCACTATTTTTGGTAATTGATGTTATGTAGATATAGAAGGAAAAAGGTGAAAATATGAAAGCGGACCATCTGATGGGCCTACAAAGTTTTCGGAGGTTTAACTTGTACTCTAGTAGCCCAACCCTTTTTAAGAATCAAAACTGGCTCGGGTTATTGAGGTAATCAGGAGGCACGTTTGGGCAGGCTCGTTTAATCCTTTCGAAATGACATGAATGCCTTATCATGTACGATGCTCCCCTTAATATCTTAATAAATCTCGTTGTTGATCTATACAAATAAGGCATATGTCAATGCTGAATCTCCAAAAGAAACACTATAGGCATAAAAGATTTTACCTGTTTTGAAATTCTTTGGCCCATTTAAAATCGTCGAAACTCTTTATCGTAGCTCCCGAGATCAATCATGAGTTATCTAACCAATTGCAAGATGGTCGCATATAACTCTCTTATGAGATGGCTACGTAACGGGCTCTCCCAAACCTTATCAGCCTAACTTGATTTCTCATATATGGGATAAGGATCCCATGAGCATCATACCTTTCGTACACTTAAGTACTATAACTTGTATGTCATGACTTCTATTAATATTCTCTCGGGTGTCATACTTTTTAATTGATTGCTTGAGTATCATAAACATTTGAAAAACTTTCATTGCAAGTGTCCCGTCACACCGGATTTTCAACATTTATAGTGAATGTTTTCAAAAAAAATATGAGATTGTCACTTCCTCTAAACCCAAAACTAACCTCGAATTTCATTATTCACTGTCGGGAACATCATTCAGCAATCATAAGCCCCAAGAAAATGGAAGCATGACATATGACAACAATTATTAGATGAGCTCATCCTGTGCTCAGTATTGAAATGACCCACATGTCAATTTTCAGTGGTTGGAATTAAGGACTTCATAAGCTGCCAGCTAGAGAAGGGTACGACCACCTCCTGTATGATTGCGACTGAACTGCTCCTCCGATAGAAACCACCTGGCCCTCACACGCTGAAGGTGAACGTCAACACCTCATGGTGCAGCTCGAGCATGAAGGGATCGGTTGCAGGACTCTGCCAGAACGAAGCTGGCCTCCTTGTCGCCGGCTTCACAAAGCAGATCTCGGCTCCATCCGCCTCGATCGCAGAAGCCCTAGCAATGCGTGAAGCCCTCTTGTGGGTAAGAAACAGGCGGAAGAGAAGAGACGCACGAACTTGAACCCCGCACGAAGGGTTAGATACAATAGATCTGCAGGTGCATGTATACTCCGATAGCTTATCCCTTATTGACAGCATATCGGGTTGAGAAGAGTCCCCTTGGCAGGCCCATTCCCTTATTGTTGATTGCGCACAGCTAAAAGCCCAGCTCAGAAGGTGTCCATGTCCTCTACGAACCGAGGGAGTGCGACAAGGCGGCGGATTGGGTTGCCAAATCCTGCCGAGAAAATTTACTTCTTAGTAATTGGGTTTCTTCTCCTCCTCAACCTTTATTTTCCATATTATGTCTAGACTCACTAGGTGATGGTGCCCTTTTTACGGGCTAGTAATGAAATTTCAGCATCTTCCGACAAAAAAAAAAAAAAAACTGCTCCTCCGAATGGCAGAACACGCCGAAGCCTTCCTACAAGAGCGATTCGGATGTTTCCGCTGATCCAATCTAATTATCTCCTACCAAACAATATCGTTCTGAATGAAATTAAAGGAATTTATAATGTTTGATATGTGAAAATTATGTTCAATTAAATAGGGACACTTTAAAAGTCAATTTTTCTCATTTATAGAAAAGTGTTCTGTAAGCTCTATTTGGTCGATATCATAAGTACAGGCCATTGACATGTAACATATGAATGAGAGACATATCATTCTAAGTCGAGTTCAATGCAGATATTCTGTCATACTTCGAATTGTGCACAAATTCGATGTGATCTTTCGAGTCCACACTTCCTTTGATCCTTTTATATATGGGAACAAAAGGTGACGGGAAAGAACATAAAGAAGCACAGCGGATGACGAAGAGAGAGAGAGAGAGAGAGAGAGAGAGAGATTTGTTGAAACAAATGCGAAAATTAAAAGAAGAAAAGAAAATGGAGAAAAGGTTTTTTCAAGAAAAATTTAAAAGTTTTCTTACTTCATTATTTCCGAATATGTCTTATTAATTTCAGAATTTGGACTAGAACCATTTCCCTCTTGTCAAGTAGATAACAAGTTGAAGAGAAAAATCTAGTAACGGATCGAAAGGTGACCCAACCTAATTTAAGATTTAATAAAACCTAGCTATGGCGGTTGAGGCAATTAAGAGTATATAAAGACAGCCTTGTCAGGTACTTTTAAAATGACATAAATCATTTATCTAGTATCAGAAAATATTAGGTGGTGTTAATAGCCATGTCCACAGAAGCCCCACCACCAACCATTACAAGCTCACGATGGCCTCGCCCAATTGTGAATTGGTTTGTTTTCTTTTTTCCATTGTAGATTTTTTTTTTTTTTTTTTTTTTTTTTTTTTTTGGTTCGGGGGGAAGGGGGTGGTTTGTCATCTTGAGTTTCTTACTATAGGGGTTTTGCTTGTTCTGGTTTTACTTGTACTCTAGTAGCCCAACCCTTTTGGGCAGCTCATTTAATCCTTTCGAAATGACATGAATGCCTTATAATGTACGATGCTCCCCTTAATATCTTAATAAATCTCGTTGTTGATCTATACAAATAAGGCATATGTCAATGCTGAATCTCCAAGAGAAACACTATAGGCATAAAAGGTTTTACCTGTTTTGAAATTCTTTTGGCCCATTAGAAACTCTTTATCATAGCTCCCGAGATCAATTATGAGTTATCTAACCGATTGCAAGACAGTCGCATATAACTCTCTTATGAGATGGCTACGTAACGGGCTCTCCCAAACCTTATTGGCCTAACTTGATTTCTCATATATGGGATAAGGATCCCATGAGTATCATAATTTTCGTACACTTGAGTAGTATAACTTGTATGTCATGACTTCTATTAATATTCTCTCGAGTGTCATACTTTTTAATTGATTGCTTGAGTATCATAAACATTTGAAAAACTTTCATTGCAAGTGTCCCGTCACATCAGATTTTCAACATTTATAGTGAATGTTTTCAAAAAAATTATGAGATTGTCACCTCCTCTAAACTCAAAACTAACCTCGAATTTCATGATTCACTGACGGGAACATCATTCAGCTATCATAAGCCCCAAGAAAATGGAAGCATGACATATGACAACAATTATTAGATGAGCTCATCCTGTGCTCAGTATTGAAATGACCCACATGTCAATTTTCAGTGGTTGGAATTAAGGACTTCATAAGCTGCCAGCCAGAGAAGGGTACGACCACCTCCTGTATGATTGCGACTAAACTGCTCCTCCGAATTGCAAAACACGCCGAAGCCTTCCTACAAGAGCGATTCTGATGTTTCCGTTGATCCAATCTAATTATCTCCTACCAAACAATATCGTTCTGAATGAAATTAAAGGTGAAAATTAGAGTTGAAAATTATGTTCGATTAAATAGGGACACTTTAAAAGTCAATTTTTCTCATTTATATAAAAGTGTTCCGTAAGCTCTATTTGGTTGATATTATAAGTACAGGCCATTGAGATGTAACATATGAATGAGAGACATATCATTCTAAGTCAAGTTCAATGCAGATGTTCTGTCATACTTCGAATTGTGCACAAATCCGATGTGATCTTTCGAGTCCACACTTCCTTTGATCTATTTATATATAGGAACAAAAGGTGACAGGAAAGAACATAAAGAAGCACAGCGGATGAGGGAGAGAGAGAGAGGCGAGAGAGAGATTTGTTGAAACAAATGCGAAAATTAAAAGAAGAAAAGAAAATGGAGAAAAAGTTTTTCAAGAAAAATTTAAAAGTTGTCTTACTTCATTATTTCCGAATATGTCTTATGAATTTCAGAATTTGGACTAATACCATTTCCCTCTCGTCAAGTAGATAACGAGTTGAAGAGAAAAATCTAGTAACGGATCGAAAGGTGACCCAACTCAATTAAGATTTAATAAAAGCTAGCTAGGGCGGTTAAGGCAATTAAGAGCATATAAAGATAGGCTTGTCAGGTACTTTTAAAATGACATAAATCTTTTATCTAGTACCAAAAAATATTAGGTGGTGTTAATAGCCATGTCCACAGAGTCCCCGCCACCAACCACTACAAGCTCACAATGGCCTCGCCCAATTGTGAATTGGATTTGTTTTCTTTTTTTCCCTTGTAGAGTTTTTTTTTTTTTTGTTGTTCGAGGGGGGTTTGTCGTTTCTTACTATAGGGGTTTTGCTTGTTCTAGTTTTGAATTGGCAAGAAAAATCTAACTTTTCTTAGGCATTTTAGAAGGTTGTGGAAATAAAAAGGGAGGTTTCGATGTGCATTTTGATTTCTTCCTTTGATGGTGATTCTCTCCCCAACAGCACGAATATTTATTCTAACTTATAAAATTGACTCCGACATACTAGCTTGATTTTGATTTTAGTTTTAATATATCTTTTTGCTAGAATCAAATTTTCTCCTTATGAAGCTGAAAAAAAGCTTTTGAATTTGACACAAGATGAGTATAACTCGTCTTGTGCACCACCAAAAATCAATTTATGAGAAATTCTATGATTGCCATGAGCTAATTGAGCATATATATATCATTGGAAAATCACTCTTTGTGAAAATTATTTTTATTTATTTTTGCTATATGAGATGTACATACGGAAGAAGGGCGTTGAATATTAAAAAGGAGATCTCAAGTAAGAAATTTGGATTATCCCCAAAGTAAAACTTAGATAACCTATCATCACGTCAAATATGTGAAGTCCGTACCAAAAACACGTTAAATGCACTCAATTCAATATGTGGATGGCAACCATGCAATTCAATTCCCACATTTTTCATGGCACATACCTAAACACTTTTTGTCATCTTGAGTTTCTTACTATAGGGGTTTTGCTTGTTCTGGTTTTGAATTGACAAGAAAAATCTGACTTTTCTTAAACATTTTAGAAGGTTGTGGAATTAAAAAGGGAGGTTTCGATGTGCAGTTTGATTTCTTCCTTTGATGGTGATTCTCTCCCCAACAGCACGAATATTTACTTTAACTTATAAAATTGATTGATTTTGATTTTAGTTTTAATATATCTTTTTGCTATACTCAAATTTTCTCCATATGAAGCAGATAAAAGCTTTTGAATTTGACACAAGATGAGTATAACTCGTCTTGTGCATCACCATAAATCGATTTATGAGAATTTCTATTATTGCCATGAGCTAATTGAGCATATATATATATTAATTATTGAAAAATCACTCTTTGTGAAAAAAAAAAAATTCTTTTATGTTTGCTATATGAGATGTACATACGGAAGAAGGGCATTGAGTTTTAAAAAGGAGATCTCAAGTAAGAAATTTGGATTATCCCAAAAGTAAAACTTATATATCTATCATCATGTCAAATATGTGAAGTCCGTACCAAAAACACATTAAATGCACTCAATTCAATATGTGGATGGCAACCATGCAATTCAATTGCCACGTCTTTCATGGTACATACCTAAACACTTTATGTCTTTACCTGGTGCACAAAGAAGCTGATACACTTCTCACTTGGGCACCTCCCAAACACTCTTCCCACATTAATTTGATTGGTTTGAATTAGTCGCCTTTGATTTTTTATTTTTATTTTTAACAACAGTTTCCTTTGATTTAGTCAACAATTTTTACAAGACTTTCGTGAATATATCCAAGTACTTATCGATTGAAGCTTGTTGTAAAATTAAAGCAAAAACTCACTAAATCTTACGATCAAATCAACGCGAAATCACTAGATAAATAGACGAAGAATAACAAAGAAACACTAAATATTTATGTAGTCCAATCTGAGTATGAGTATCTACTCTACGGGGAGAGTCGAGAGCAAATAGTAGTCTTGTAACTAATCTAAAAATTATAGAATAACAATCGCCTACAAGCTCAAATATTTTTCATATCTAGATCACACATGAGCCGACAACGTTCATGAATAATACAACTCGATCCGCCTTTCTTTCTTAGTCGTTCGTCCTTAAATGGAAGACCTTTTCAATTTCTGTTCTGCGGCTTAAAATCATTAAAAAAATTAAAACCTTTTCTTTATACGGCCAACCAACAGTGGCGCCACTTGTACGGCCTTCAGAGAAGTCAATCTCTTTGTTGATCAATCTTGGATACTTACATAATTGCCACTGCTCTAAAGAAAATAGACAAAGTAAATTAACAACCCTTATCTTGTTCGAACTCCTACAACATGGCTCCATTAGGTATTCAGCCAAGAATCCTGGTCCATCTCATCCAATTCGGATTGGGTCTCACACACTAGCTCAAACGCGAGATGTCATTTAAAAGAGTTCATAAATGCTCGCAGTTAATTATGCTTAAGTGATCTGAAACTAAAGAAATAAAAAAAATAAACCCACACTAATATTTAGTTTCATGTAGAAACTTAACTTTGATTTGAGCTCTAATATATTTTTTTGTTTAAATTAATTTGATTTTCAAATTTCACACAAAATGCTTACAACTTATCTTATGTGTCATTTGAAGTTAAATATATGAGAAGTTATATAATTGACATGAGCTAACCATTCACAGATATCACTATAACATTACTCATTATGAATTTTTTTCCCCACAGGTGACATATATATCATATAAGAAGGACATCAAGTACTAAAAATGATATCTCAAATAAGAAATTCAGCATGTCCTAAACATAGGAGGTGCAAATTATTAACAAATTCCACAACAAATATCAAAAAAACGACCCACCCTGTGATGGCCAAGTTGGTGGAATCGTACGTTGGCCACACACAAGGCCGGGGTTCGATTCCCCAACTCGTCATGATGCGCAACTAAAGTGGGGAGCTATGGGAGGTGGGTCCCTACGCTAGCACCCCCGTGGTTTAAGCATAGTTGCTGTCGGCCGCAAGCGGTTCCACGGTCATTAAAATAATAATAAAAAAAATCAAATATACGAAGTTTATGCCTCAATTGACATTACATGTACTCGATTCCAATGGGCCTTTTAATTTAGGTAGACACCTTGTGAGATTCATCAACCTCGTGCTTTACGTGCATGCAATTCATTTCCTCCCGGCTTTTACAGGAAATTCGATCAGGGATCGAATTTCCTGGTCTTTCGCGTTTTACCCTTTTATGGCTTCACCCAATAAATTAGTTAACTCATGAGTAATCAATTTAGAATAAAATAATTATAAGTGCGTCGATCAAATAACCTTATTATATATTTCGAAATAGGGGCCAAATTTCAGGATATCGTAAGCATGATCCAATATGATATCAATATAAGCACCATTTTACAAAATTGAACAACAAACACAGAGATTTTATAGAAGAAATGATGCAACAAACTTTGACTAACTACTTGAGCTTGTGGGTCATGTCTAAATACTTAAGAAAGATGTGTCACATGATTTACAACTCAATTTTATTAACTAGTTTTATTTTGAAATACCGTTGAGTGAGGAAAGGAAATGTACATGCACTCGGCTTGTGTAATTAAAGGAAACTTTTTTTTTCCCTCTTTCCTTTGGAAGGAATAAAAAATGACTATTGGGGATAAGTATGTTTAGATGTTAGGCTATGTTTAGTCGTCCGGATTTCTAATCAAAATAGAACTAGATAGGATAGGATAGAAAATCCTGGAATTTTTTTATATCATGTCCATTGTTTTGTGAATCGCAATATTAAAGTCGGATATATTTTCATCATATCATATAGATTTTTTTTTATATATAAACGGCATATCATTATAAATGAACCTAAATGTTCATAAATGGAGATGGTGAAAATCTCCCGTAACATTATTTCTTAATTCATTTTTATTTTATTTTTCCTCTTTTTTATATTATTTTCTTTATTATTTCTTTTTTCCCATTTCATCATTCTTTAATAAAATTTTATCAAATAGTAAACTGTACTAACATACCTAAAATACAAAAATACCTAAAATATATAATAAATATAAATATTTAATTTATAGATTGAATGTTTATTATAAGATAGAATTAAAGTTGAATATATAAATTAAAATAGGATTAATTAAAAATGAATTTTTATTTTTTTATTTTTGATTTCTTAAATTATAATTCAAACATTATTTATATTGAAATATAATTTCAATTTTATTAATTTAATAAGTTTGTTATTCGAGAGAAATAACTTTCCTAATATGAATATTAGAAATCCTATCCACCTTTATCCCACCTCCCCCATAGGATAATTTTATCCTGTCTATATCTCCATTATATCCGACTTTATCATGTCCTAAGCGAGCACCAAACATAGGATAGGATAAATCATATCCTATCTCAAATTTTATCCCGACTGCCAAACATAGCCTTAGGGTTTATATATGGCCGTCATGCCCTAATGCACATTGGAAAGGTGAAATCATAGCGTTTCCCAATGGATCGAACAAAGAAGTGATGGCTTTACTTGTCTTTTTTATTTAAGCAAAAACCATTCATTAATATATTGAGAGGAAGAGGGCGGGGATTCTAATAAACATACCGTTTTTCGTTATTGCACTTTACATGCATTTACTTGTAAATTTCCTCTTCAAGGCTTCCTCAATATGTTAGCAAAGTACCGTTTTCTTGATGCATATAAACTCTCTTGATGGATGGTTTAGCGGATACTTGAGATAAAATAAAAAGAGACCATCTTTCTATTTCTCTCCAAATTATCATTTCACTGTTGCTGGAGCTAGAAAGTCGATTTAACTGCATGAAGTATAATTTAGTTGGATAATTTACTGCTAGTCAAATCAAACAGAAGAAACAATCATTAAAATGATTCAGCTCAAAAAACATTGTATGAGTGATTTAATTTTAGTTGAGGAAGTTTTCATTTCTTTTGTTGGGGTATGTTACAAAAAAATAAAAAAATAAAATTATATTCATCAATGGCAAGTGTGAGGAAAGACGCCTTTTTGAGCACATGGCTAACAATTATCTAACATGAATGGCTGGAAAAATTACCAAAAAAATCTTAAACTTATTGTAGTTGTGTCAATTCAGTACTAAACATTTTTTTTGCTAATTAAGTCTTAAACATTTTATATTTATGCCAATTCAGTCAATCCGACTAATTTTGACCAGCCAATGCTAACATAGAGCTAGCCATTCGACTAACGCTGATGTAGATAATTTTTAATAATATTTTATCTTTGTCGTATTTTTTATTCTTTTTTTTTTTCCTTTTATTTTTCTTTCCTTCCTTCCTTCCTTCCTTCCTTGCTTGTTTCCCACTGTGGCTGACGAGCTATGGCCAAAGGGTCGCCAGAGCTTGCTAGCAACTAGGCAAGCCTTGGACCATGAAGCCCTCATTGGCCGCCAACGAGAGTTGCGGCCCTCACCCGGCCTCGCCGGTTGCAGACAAAGGTGGCCTCACCCGTGGCTAGCAAGGACATGGCTACCTTCACCCATGGCCAACGAGGCCGGTCTCGCACCTACAAACCCAAGGCACTCATGTTCTTCAATAGCACGGAAGAAAAATAGAGGCAAACAACAAGCGAAGGAGGCATAGATTTTTTTACCTTTAATTGTGCCCAAGAGCACAAGTCCAGTGAAGTAAGGCAAGCCAGTCATGGGCAAGGCCACCTTCGCCATTTGTTCATCGGTGTCCTTCTCCATCCCTTCATTGTCACCATCGTTGTCTTTGTTGCTATAATGGTTCTCATTTTGGTTATTGGACCAATTGGCCTCGACCTTGCGCTGATGTGACTAGACTCGAGCTCATTGAGCGTCACTGACCTCTAATGAGGCTTGAGCTCACTGGAATCTAGTGAGCTCAACCTTGCTTGTTGCAAGCGATCGGCCGAAGAAGAGGCAAAAAAAAAGAAAAACAAAAAATAAAAAGTAATTAAAAATTATATTTTAAAAGTATAGAAAAATGAAAAATAAAAATAAAACAATATCAAAAGGAGTGCACCAAGGTCCATACCAAGCAATTGAAAATATTTTTTAATTCATTTTCTCATTTCAACTAAATACCTTAAAATATTGTTATTCTCCTAGAAAAACTATTTACTGGAAAAAAAATTCTGATGCATCACACTTCTATAATTTTATCATTTTTTAAGTTTCTTTTCGGGTTCCAACTAAACGAGGCCAATGTAACATTGAACATGATCTAGTACAGTAGGTAGGTAATCACTTCTTCATCTAGACAACATTTAAATAGTCTCACAATTACAACTCATGAGTGGTAGATACACTTAACATAGACAAATTCACAATGCATTCAACTCGTGCTCCTAAATTTTATCTTTTTTCCTCCCCTTCTTGTGTGCCCTAATGCTAGTGAATTTGTCACGCCCCGTACCTCGAGCTCGTGCACATCCCTCGGTGGTCAATCGAATTATGACGTTCCCAGGACGTGTCGCCAACCCATTCATTTTATTGCACAAGCGAAAGCGAAATAAACAATCTCCAAACAACAAACAAGTATGGGATAGAAAAGCGGGACAACCAAATTTCAACAAACCACACTTTATAAACATATATGGTTTAAGTACACAACTAGTCTATATACAAGAGCCTAACTCCAAAAAGAATAGCTACTAAACCATCTAGGCACTAGACTCCTCATCCATGGGCTCAGGATCCACCACGACACCTTAGGAGTGTCGAGATCCATGGTGTGCGATGCTTCCCACTCCCCGGTCCCAATAGGAGGCCCGTCGAAACCCCACAGGGGACCCTCCCGACCCCCTTGTCAAAAGCTAATGAACTATGCTATGAATCAGTAAGGTACCAACTGAGGTAGGCCCTCATCAACCCATACCACAAACTCAACTAGCTCTTGGGTCAGGGTGGTCCCGAGAATAGGGAAGGAGGTGAACTCAAAATCCATCGTCTGTGGAACCCCGTAACGAACGTGACACTCCTCCATGTAAGGACCTGTAAATTGTAAACCACGAGGGGGTGAAATGATGTCTCGGCGAGTCTACACCCTAAACCCCGATTAGGAAGGTAATACACCTAGAGGCAACCTAATAACATATCACAAAAGACTTACCTTGTGACATCCAGATTTTCAAGTCCTAACTTCAACTGGATAAATAGGGCCGCTTTGGTTCAGTTGAAGCTAAGGATTGTGGAATTGGGATGCAAGTGGCTATATTGGTAAGGAAAAATACCAATTGGAATGACGAGGTGTTAAATGAAATTATGGGAGTCAATTTAAATTGAATCAAGAGGGATTAAGGTCCAATTGGGAAGAGAACTTGGCAAAATTCGTATGCCACCTCTACCCCAAACTTTGGCCTACCTAAAGTCTTCTAGAAGGGTTATTTTGGGGCTTGAAAGGTGGGTGGATGACAGCCATGGTGGCCCACGTATGGCTGACCTAAGAGAGAGAGAGAGTGAGAGAAAAAGAAAGAAAATTTGGTTTTCTCTTCTTCCCTTCTCTCTCCCGTCGACACCCTCTCTCCCTCTTCTTGCTGCTCGTGCCATGGCTGTGCGAAGACCAGAGCAGCCGAAGCAGCAACAGCAGCTTCGCCCGTCGCCGCCTCTCGCCGCCGTCATCGCACGCCCGCAAGCACCGGAGCTGCTCGCGCACTCGAGCCGCCGCCGAGCTGCCGTCCGCGTGCGTCCGCCCCTCTCCTCCCTCTGGTTCAAACAGAACCGACTAGAAGAAGTAGAAGCAGCGATCGGCGTTGCTTGAAGGAGCTACAATCGCGCCGGAGCTGCCTCCGCCGTCGTGCCGGAACGCTGCCACCGTCCGTCTCCTGCTCGCCTACTTGAACGCCGTCCACCCTCTCGTCTTCCTCTCCGTTCGCTGCTCGGGGTTCTAGATCTGGGAGGACACCGGAGTTGGGGCAGCAGCTGGCGTTGCTGGACCGGAGCTGCCGCACCGCCGCCAGCGCGACGCCGTGCGCTCCGCCGCTGCTCCGCTCAGCTCGGTCTCCCTCTCGCCCAACTCGATGTTCCAAAGCTGCTGTCCAACCCCTGTTCCGCCTCTGTTCAGCTCCATTTTGGCCAGCACAAGCCACAGTTCAGCCACCTCCGGCCACCATGCGCAACCACTTCAACCCACCGGAGCTCCACCGGACTCTAGCTGCCCTTGGCCACCTCAATCGACCCCGGAACGGCCTCAACCAGCCGCGCACAGAGAGTGCAGAAATGGGTATCGCAGAGGGGTTTTGGCCCGTTTTGGCCGCCTTCCCGAGCTCGGATGCTCGGCCCGCTTTGAGGAAAGTCGATCCTCGCGCCGAGCCCGTCGTTTTGAGTGAGTTTTACTCACTAATGCCTTCTTAGTTTGCTAATTATACTTAAAGGTTGGTTAGTGTTAATTAAGTGTACTTAGGTTGTTAGATTAGAATTGATTAGTGATTATTAGTTAATTACTTTGCATATTAGTTGTGTGATTAGTATAATTAGATAGAGAATTGCCTGTAGTATTTATTGGATGCTTCTTGGGATTTTTCCGTCCCTTATCGGGTGTTAATTAAGCGATTCGGGCCTAGGTGGTATTTTTAGGAATTAAATATTAATTTTCGAAATTAATTATTTAATTATTTATTTCCCGGAAATTCAACTGGGATGGCCAGTGATCAGGATTTTATGCTGATGATCGTGGCGCAGTCCGTTTATTTAATTGAGCTTTATATTGTTCTAAATTGAATTTATTGTATTTATTTATTTAATTTTCGAAATTAATTGTTTAATTATTTATTTTCCGGAAATTCAACTGGGATGGCCAGTGACCGGAATTTCGTGCTGATTGTCGTGGAGCAGCCCGTTTATTTATTTGAGCTTTAATTCGTGTCGAATTGATTTAATGGTGCATTTTTAAGTATGTTATTCAATAATGCAATTTTGGCCTTGTGATTGAGAATTGGTCGGATATCGGTTGTTAGTATCGAAAGTGAGTTGGTAAATCACCTTGAGGATGCACGTGGCCCAGTGAATTGGAATATCACTTGGGAAGGACACGTGGCTCGGTGATTTGATATGTCATCTTGGCGAAAAGATAGCCTTAGAGAATGCACGTGGCTCGGAGACTCGGTATGTCTTCCTGGAGAATGCACGTGGCTCGGTGACTTAGTATGACATCTTGAGAGGGTCGGGTGGGACCGAAAAGCCACTAGTTCTCGAGAGGGCCGAGTGGGGCCGTGATACCACTACATATGACATTGCCGAGTGGGGCCGTGATGCCACTACATATGACATTGCCGAGTGGGGCCGTGATGCCACTACATATGACATTGCCGAGTGGGGCCGTGATGCCACTACATATTGAAAGTTGCCGAGTGGGGCCGTGATGCCACTACATACATAATTGCCGAGTGGGGCCGTGATGCCACTACATATGACATTGCCGAGTGGGGCCGTGATGCCACTACATATTGAAAGTTGCCGAGTGGGGCCGTGATGCCACTAAATCTAAGAAAATTGCTTGGTGGGGCCATGATTACCACCTATAATTAACTTGTGTCCTAAGGACCGTGATTCATAATTGGGAATTGAATTGGAATAGTTGAAATGACCGGAAGTGTTCTTGTTGATATGTAATCGACTAGGTCGATGGATCATTGCTTGATCTGATATTGTGAATGAGCAGATTGATTGGAAATGACGATGAGATGGTCTGATTGACTTGTAATCGACTAGGTCGATTGATCGATTATTCGATCTGAGTGTGACTTGATGTGATGCATTGCCTTGGTTTGATGTTGTGAATTGAATGATTGAAGGGAGATGATCGTGAGTGGTCTTCCTGATGTGAAATCGACTAAGTTGATTAGATCGATGCTTCGATCTGTGGTGTAATTGCTTGTGTGCCTATTTGATATGTGCTAACATGTAGGTGGAATCTGAGGCCAAGGTAAGTCCTCTGACTCATGTTGTGCATAGGCAGCCCTAAGGTGTATTAGTTTACTAATCGGGTCTTAGGAAGTAGAACTTGCTGAGACGTGGTCTCAGTGGTTATTGAATAACCATTTCAGGACCTGGACGAGGAGCTTGAGGAGCATGAATCTGATGAGGAGATCTCTGTTGAGGAACCCAAAGAGGAGTACGTGGAGGAGGACCCCGAGTATGACATCGAGTACGACTCGGATGAGGATCGAAATCCTATCCTGTCTTGTCAGACCTTGTTTGCATGTAAAGAGATGTAGTTGTGAATTTTCAGTAAGAAAAATATATGGCCTGCTTTTCTATCCCATTGCTTTATTGTCTGGGGAATTATAACTGCTTCCGCATGTGCATATAAGAATGAAAGGGTCGGCGATACATAGTCCTGGGATATCGCATTTTTTTTAAATCGACCAAAATCAAGGGATGTGTGCGTGCCTGAGGGTCGGGGCGTGACATACCTAACCTCAGCACCTTCCTGCACATTAATACAACTCATATAACATTTATATATGTAGTAAATGTGATCAATAATTGGAATGCTTCACTTTCATAAATCAATCAATCATAGGGATTCCGATTATAAGGTCAAATCGTTATGACACGTCTCATTCTCTGCCACACAATTTTGTCCCATAATTAGGCGCAACTAGATCACTCAGTCAAGTGTTCTAATTAATTACAACACAACGGCCACAGCCAACTCAACAGTCGGCTGTCATCCGGTATAACCGGGCATCATCTCGCTTCATCAAGTACGGCAACATCTACCTCTAAACGGCATTCCCGAAAGAGCATCGGTCCAACCTCCACTGCGATCAGCATCTGTTGACAAGGGCATTCCCAAAGGAGCATCGTTCGGCGTAACGCTTGTGACGGGTTCTCATAACGATCACATGCATAACAAGGACATCGTGCTTTGCACTCAAATGTCTCAATTTAAATAATGTGCTTAGCCTATTTTCTTCGTATTAAAAACACATGGTAAAATAATTATGCGTGGGTACACGATCAGATCAAACCATAAAATGCGATATCCTCACTTTTAAAAATCTCACTATTTAATATAGTACTTAAAAACATTTTTGGCGTCAAAACCCGACATCCGGTATTTTTCTAATTAAATACCAAAATTCCATATTTTTGAAATAATAAATAATCAATCATCAATCATCAATCATCAATCATCATTTAATTGCATAAATTAGCACTCAATGCACAAATCAAATATACCACGATGATCAGCACGAAATTCTAACAACCGGCTATCCCAGTATAATTTACGAAAATAATAAATAATTAAATAAATTACATTTAATTAAATAATTTGCAAAATAATTAAATTAAAGCACTCAATTAAATCAACCTAAAATAACCGGGCTAATTAATCGAACTAACAAATAAATCTAACCATTCTAACTAATTGAATCTAACATACTAATTAAACTAACTAAATTAACTAACTAACTACCTAACCACCTAGTTGAACTAACTAAATGATCCTAACCAATCTAGTTAGGCTAACTAAATCTCCTAATCTTAATTAGCCTAACTAAACTACTAATCCACCTCTAAGCATCATTAACCTCATAATTAAGGTTTAGAAAGTAAACTCACCGGTTTAATGAGCCGATGAGTTCACGGCGACGGCAACGCGAAGGCGAGCAAGACTCGGGCCTACGGCAACACCCAAGGAGGTTTGGAAAGGCCCGAAAACAACCTTGGAAGGCCCACAGCCCAACAAAGATTTCAGTTTTGTGGCTGGCTGAAGAGGCTGGTCAAGGGAGCTAGGACGGCATAGGAATGAGCACAGCGAGGCCAGGTGGTGACGGGCCGGTGGCTGGAACGGCCGACGACTGTGACGGCGGCCTGGTCAACGGCTACGACGGCAAGCTAGCGAGCTTGGGACAGCAGCTTGGGTAGGCGCGGGACGTGGCGGACGCGAGCAGCTCAGAGACGAGCTCGCGGGGACCGCAAGCTCGGGCACGGGGGGCTCAGACACAGCTTGGACGGCGACAAAGGGCTGTCGACGAGCTGGAGGCTTCGATCCAGAGGCTTGGCTAGTTGCTACTCTGAAAATGGAAGCTTGAGGAAGATGAAGTGAAGAGAAAGGAGCTGTTGCTGGTTTGGGGGACAAAGGGCCATAAAAGTCCACCACAAATATCCCAAATACTTGAGTAGAGCCCCTAAAGTCTTCAGTTCTATCCCAGCAGCCATTTCGCTCCCAAATCTTCCTACGCAAGCCACTTTTGGGGTCCAAAATGTTGTAGCCCCCATGTCCTACGAATTTCATGCTTTCCAACTTCAATATCTTCACAATCCTCTCCAATTAACCTCAATTCAATGGCCAATAATGCCAAGGTAGGAGCCCACACCAAATTCTTACATTTCCATCACCATTTGATCCAACTTGGCAGCCAAAATTTCACACAAAAACAGCCCTCCGAATTTCCAGGTTTTAAATCACCCAATTTTTTTCCGCCAAAAATTCGGGCTTGCTGAAAATTCTTTAAAAGGTGATTCAACGTTCCTAAAATAAATCGTGACACACCAGTTTTTCGATTCCCGAAACCGGGTTCAATTTCGTGGTTAATTTGAACCGGACACGATTTTAGCGTGACCTAACTAACGGGTAGTTTTTAGGAATTTTTAGCACATTTGACCCATAGTTGATTATTTTCGATCCACATTTTGCATCTCCAACTCACAGGCGACTCTCGATTGTTGTAAAAATCTGAAAGTTTCAAATACGAGTACAGAGTATAGAAACGACAGAAAAATCGGTTTAGTGCCGTTCGACATAAATTTTGCAATTAAGTGGAATCACTCACACTTTAATTACATGCCTCTATCGAATCAACCTATCTCCGGTCTCTAATTGATTTTAATGGTACCGTATTGACCCTTGCAGATTAGCACAATCAATTAGTCGATTTCTGATCGAATTCTCAAATCGATCGCGTTTAGATTCCCTAACGGCTTCACATGATAGATTAGTTATCTCGTGAGTGATCAGTTCAGAGAAAAAAGACTATAGGCGTATCGATGAAAAGCCTATTTCATTTAGTCGAAAACAGTGTTGAAAATCAGGATGTCACAAAATTTATTTTATAAGGATTCTTCTCAAAGCAAAAGTAGTGAACTGCCTTTAATCAGTTCTTTTTTTTTAATCAGTCTTTGAGCAAGAAAGGAATGTCCCCCAATTGGCTTATTTGGGAATAAAATTGAATGTGTTGCCCGCACGAAAGAGACCCGGAATGAGGTCATCAATATGCGTAATTAGGGCTTAACCAATTCATCAAAATGACGTACTAATTTGATCGGGTGATGGTCCGACAATATATTTGTGTTCAGAGTTTACCAATGATAGCAGTTATAATGGATCCAAGTGCTTCTCGATTGGAGCAATTATAATGGGTTGGAGCTCTTCTTGATTAGAGGTCATAAATGCTCGTAGCCGATTTCATATGAAATAGGTGGAAGTATTTGAGTTTCACACAAGATGGTTATTACTAGTCTTATGTGCCATCTGAAGTTATTTAACAAGAAGTTATATGATTGTCGAGAACAAACCCTGCACACATAATATCATTACATCACTATTTGTGGCAACGTTTTTTTCTTTTATGTATGTGCAGCGTATGCATGAAAAAAGTGCATCAAATACTAAATTTGAGACTTGAGTAAGAGATCTGGAATATCTCAAATATATAATGAAAAAATTACAACAAAAAAGAAGTATAAAACCTAGTGTCACGTCAAATATGTAAAGTTGGTGTCCAAATTGGCATTACATGTATTCAATCCATAGGAACACTTTGATTGAGAGAGACACACGGGAGATTCATCGAATTCACAGGCTAATACACGATCAGGGGATTACGGGCGTTGCGTGCATGAAATTCGAATCCTGGTGCAGGAGAAGCGAATCACATGTACATGGCTTGTCCCGTAACTCATCTTGAAGGCATTAATTGGGCCTGGGCACCCCCAAAATTTCATCCCCCAGCCCTCTTCACTCTTCCGTTCTCTCCCTCTCCCCATATATTCACCTCTTCTCTCACTCCTTTCAGCTTGGGGAAAAAAAAAAAAAAACAAGAGCAAAAGACCCTCCATAACAAAAACTTGTGGAACCTGTAAAACTTGTGGAACTATGTCTTCTATGGAACCGGACAAGTCCGACTCGATTGCCGCACTTGACGAGAGCCTCCAGTTCATGCCCTCCGACTACACGGAGCAATGGTACTGGAAGATGCGGTCCATCTACAGGGTCCCTGCCCACCTCACCGCCCTCAACCGTGAGGCCCACCAGCCACGAGTTGTCTCCTTCGGCCCTTACCACCACAGCAAGGACCACCTCCTTCCCATGGAGGAACACAAACGCCGTGCGGTCCGCCACATCCTCAAGCGGTCCAAGAAGCCTATGGCGTGCTTCTTCAAGTCCCTGAGGGAGGCGGCATGGGAACTCGAGGAGAGCTATGACGCGCTGGACCCGAAGTGGAAGGCAAGCAGTGGCGAGGGTGCGGCACGCCAGTTCCTGGAGCTGTTGATAACTGATGGCTGCTTCATGCTCGAGATCCTGAGGTTCTGGGCCAAGGAGGTGGATGACTACGCGCCCTACGACCCCATCTTCAGTGACCACGGGAGCATCTACATAATGTCAGGCATTTGGCAGGATATGCTAATGCTGGAGAATCAGCTTCCGATGCTAGTGCTGGATCGGCTGGTGGCTGTCGAGAGCGATGGCAAGAAGGTTACTTTCTTAGATTTCAGTCGGCTGTAAGACTAGAAAATATTGCAAGTACGCAAACCGCCATACTATGTGCACCTAACAGTGCATCTTTGTGATCTCACATGAACCCTACGATGGATCCACCGAATCTAATGCTCTAAATACATTGATCGCACGGTTCACAATCAACCGATAATTTGATTAGTAAATCTATCACCGAAACTTCATTTATTTCCCTTTTTTCGCAAGTAGTATCGATACGACCACAATCTCAGATTCAATGTACTGACTTCACTCCATCAACACAGGACGACGAATTCTTCGGCAGGCTCCTCCTCTAGTTCTTCCTGTTCCCAGCAAGGGCATCACAAGGTTGGGCAAATGCCTGCACGTCCTGGACTTCTTCAAGAACAGCATGCCGATGGAGCCCGAGAAGAAAGACGAGGAGGTTACTTTCTTAGATTTCAGTCTGTCGTAAGAGATGCTATTGCAAGTATGCTAACCGACGTACTATGGGCACCTAATGGTACATGTTGGTCATCTCACCCCACGAGGGATCCACCGAATCTAATGCTCCAAATGCGCTGGATGTACGGTTCTAGATCAATCGACAATTTGACAATTAAATCTATCACTGCCATAGGAAGCTATATTTTTTCCCCCTTTTACTCAAGTAGTATCGATCCAACCACAATCTTAGATTCAATTTACTGACTTCACTCCAACAGCACAGGACGACGAATCCATCAACAGGTTCATCCTCAAGTTCTGCTCCCCCAGCAAGGGCTTCACATGGATGGGCAAATGCGTGCACGTCCTGGACGTTGTCAGGAACAGCATGCTGATGGAGCCCAAGAAGGAGGATGAGGTGAAGAGGGAGGACAGTCGGGAGATTATACAATTGGCCTCGGCCATCGAGCTTGGCCAGCATGGGATCAAGTTCAAGAGGAGCAAGACCGACAGCATCAAGGACATCTCCTTTGCGGGTGGGGCCCTGACGCTCCCCAACATCGGGATGTATGAAAACACCATGTCCAATTTCCTCAACCTCACAGCGTTCGAGTACCTCCATTGTCGGGACTGAAAATGGGGTCATGTCCTACATCTACTACATGGACCAAATAATCAACAACGGGCAGGATGTCGCGCTGCTCCGCGCCAAGGGTATCATCGAGAATAATGAGTTGAGCAATGAGGCGGTAGCCAAGATGTTCAACTCGCTGGGCAAGGTTGTGGGGTTCTACCTCAGCCCCAGCCCTAGGGACGTGATCAAGAAGGTCAACAAGTACCGCAATAAGCACTGGAACATGTGGAGGGCTAATCTCATCCAAACCTACTTGAGGAATCCAGTGGATATATGGTCTTTCATCACCTTTGTCCTCCTCTTTGCGCTCACCGCAATTCAGACTGTATATACCGTGCTCGGCTACCACAAATGAACACTTTGCCTCTCAGTACAAAAATTTACTGTCTTTTTTTCCATTTTTTTTGGTTTTTCTCTTGATGACGGATGCTCGATCATCATCTCTTGATCGGTTTGGGTTGTTATGAATGATTTTGGTCCTGCTTTCGGTCATGTTCGTATCCCTCTTTCAATGTTTTGAATAATGGACATATTTATTTAAAATTATCAAATGATGATTCTCTTGTTTCATTCTCCTTCATGTTTGTCCAATTTGAATTGGGCAAGGTGAAGAATGATCAAGTTTTAGGCAGATGAAATCTACCTTTGCAACATTTCTTCTTGATTAAATCTGTTAAGTTGCAGTGAATTTAAGTGAGAAAACAAATATGACCTTCAAAGTCATCTTTAATCACCATTTGCTTCAAACATCCTAAAAGAACCAAGGTGTATGATGTTGATACCTAAATTTTGGTTACGTATTTATGATAAAAATTGCATAAAAAAAAATTAGAGACCAACTAGACCTTAACAAAAAGGATTTTCGCACCACCTAGCTCTTAGTTTTATTTTACCATATTTTCGGATTTAAAATATATAAAAAAAAAAAAAAGAGTGAGGCCTGCGAGGTTGGGCCTTCGCTCCTAGCCCCTACTTTTTTCCCTTTCGTGTGGGCTCGGGCCCATCTGGCCCCAGCTCCCCCCTTACAGCCCGGCCCGACCCTCTCGTTCATGTTCTTCCTCCTACCTTCCTCGCGCTGCATGTCACGCGCGTACGGCAACCTAGATAGAGCAAGAGGGGCAGAGGACGGCGATGCATGTGGAGCAGCGCGAGGACCGGCGGGAGACCTGGACGGATGGGCAGGCACCTTCAATGCAGTAGAGGAAGCGGCCTCGCCGCCGCGTGCAGCACCGGCGGCTTGGCCCGAATCCGCCGTTCAGCCACCGACGATGAGGCTGCTCTCGTCGCTCCCCATCGGCGACCGCGCCTATAGCCGTTGCCTTTCTGTCCCACGACGACCCAGCCGCCGCACCAGCTCGACCGAGCCCCCGCATCGTCGAACCCGCCGTCGCCTCTTCTCTCGATCCACCGCCGGTGACTTCCCGCCCCCCATCGGCGCCGTAGAGAGACAGAGAAGGAGAGAGGCGCGAGTCGGGTCAGAGCAGGGTCGGGCGCCGGTCATAATCGGGAAGGGCTTTCGCTGTAGGAGGGAGAAACGAGCTGGGCTTGTGTTTTTTACTTTGTTTTGGGTCTTGGCCAAATTCGCGGGCCAGGCCTCGCCTTTCATTTCCTTCGCGGCCGAAGGGCACCTTGGGCCGGGCCCCCATTCGCGGAAACCAGCCCGGCCCAGGCTGTGCCACGCACCCTAGCCAAGTTCGACCGGAGGTCGGACGCGGAGTTCCGACTCGATCCGTTTTTAGAATATGATATATTCTTATTTTATATTAAAAAATATTTTAATAAAAAAAGAAAAATCCAAAAAATGATTTACACTTTAAAAAATGGAAAACCCAAAAATATTTTATATTTCCCAAAAAATCAGAAAAATAAAAAATAACCTTCAAAAAAATCAAAAAAAGCTTTAAAATAGCCTTTCAATGGTTTTTCTTAAAATATGTGAAAATACTTAACAAAAAAATAAAAAATAAAAATCGTGTTTAAGTTCTTGGAAGCAAATATTGGCTAATTCCAATTGTGCTACATGGATTTCTATTTCCTTAATCTGATTAAGAATTGAATCCTAAAATTTGTAATTGGTACAAAATGCCGCATAAATGTGTTACTTGATATTTAAATAAAATGAGGTACCGGTAGGACATTAATGATTAACTAATATAATCAAGTCTTTAATCCTAATTTCTCTAGTTGTGCTTAATTTCTCTAATTGCGCTAGAGTGAAGAATATCTCCCAATATTTTACTTGGGTTTGTAATCGACCAACCTCAAATTGATTAATAGTAATTTCATAATGAAATTGACTTAAAAACATGAATTATAAGTCATGAATTGGTGAGTTTGGGAGAACCCGTCAAGCCATTAACCTCCGCTCTCACCAGCACATAAGAGGGCGCTGAAACGGGAGGTCACAACATTTTATTATTGATCTCAACGTATAATTTGTTGAAATGATTTCCACTATATTAAAGATATTACAAAGCATTACATTTTATAAGAAAACGTACAATAATATAAATAATAAAGCTGTAAATCCCTTGATTTTAATATATTCGAGAATCTGCTTGTGATTTTCATTGACATTTTCATATTCTTCTCTCTTGATTGATAAATCAATGCCTTAACTCCCCTTCAAATTGGGAATGGGACAATCCCAAATTCTCAATTTACAACGTAAGTTTCCAAATGCATTTTTGGAATAATAGCTTCGTGAAGAGATTAACAATTCGATGTACAAAGAACATACTTAGTCACAAGAGTTCCATGAGCCACTTTTTCTCGCACATAATGATAATTTAATTCAATCTGTTTAGTTCTTGCATATAATACAAGATAAATTAACATATGAATTGCACTGATATTATCACAAAATAATATTGATGGACTTAAGAGATGAATACCTAAATCTCTTAAAAGGAAAGATATCCAAACAATCTCAGCTATTGTCAACCAATTGCATGATACTCTATATTGGCACTAAATCGAGCAATCATTCATTGCTTCTTAGCACTCCATAATATACAGTTACTACAGGTACAAAATATCGTAGTCCATCATCAAGTCAAGTAGCAATTTGCCCAACCTTCATCACAAAAGGCATACAACTCTATAGTTAACTTGGACAAGATCTGCATTTCTCAATTTATTGTGCCACTGACATAGCGCAAAATGTGCTTCACAATTTGAAAATGAGTCACGGCAGGCCAAAGTGTAAATTGAGATATAAAATTGACCGCATATGAAATATCTAGATGTGTGATGGTAAGATATTAAAGAGTTATGACAATACTTTGATATAACATGGGATTCGAAAATAATTTCGCATTTGAGAGAATGAGTGCCAGTGGCTATAGGCATGGATCTTGGCTTTTGCAAACCTCCATTTGAGCACATTCAAGAATTGACAAAGCATATGTGATCGGCACAAAGAAATACTATCAAATAATATTCTAACCTCCACAACCAAAAAGTAATATAATGGCTCTATATCCTTTATTGTAAATTCACTACTCAATGAAGAAATAAATCCCATCAAGCAAGTTTGGATCATTGCTAATGACAATCATATCGTCCACAAATAAAAGTAGAGCTAGAATGCCATGATCTGATTTTTGAATGAACAACGAAGGATCTTCAATGTTGCAAAAGAAAGCAAATGCTAAAAGAAACAAGCTAAAATGATCAAACCATGCCTTTGATGCTTGCTTGATTCCACACAAAGCTCTCTCAAGTTTGCAAACATAATACAGGTTTTTCGGTCCTCAAAACAAGGCGGTTGCTCCATATAAATAGATTGTGACAGAAATAAATATCTATATTAAAAATAAAAAAAATTGACCAAAAATATATTAAAAATGAAAAACAACAAATGGGGAGTAGATTAAAAAGAAAAAATCAAAGCCCACTTGCATCAATCGCACACTCTCACTACTCTCCCTCCTATACATCCGAAAAGACCCTCCTTTCATCTAATTTATAGATACGTGAAACAAATTTTTCATTGGACCCTCAGAAAAATATGCATCCATGGGAAAAAAACAAATATCGATATACTGACAATGCTAATTTATAATAACTTTTGTAATATAACTAAGTATGATGTATTACGTAATGGGATGAGATGCCCATACTTTTTAAGTTTATACATCGAGTTATGCAATATCAATTTTGCAGACTTCAATCATCAAATTGATTTGAAATGCTTGTGTTTGTCATGTTTGGTGCATGAGGACCTATAAACTGCATAATGTCTCGTCTGCAGTCTCACACTCTGTTCAATGGATATTAAGGCTATTGTTAAACTTGGATCACGGTCTTTGCCTGTTTTGTCTAATTGTAACATCGGTAATGCACACAAAGCTGTCTATACAATGTAGGGATTTTGATATTTATTCTAGACATTCCATTACCATTAGCACACCCCTCATTATATGCAAGGCAACCCCTTCATCGTCTCATGGCAACTCTTAAAGCTTGTAGTTGTTTCGGAATCATTTTTGACAGACGAGAGTGATATAGCTAGAAAAAGTACCTAGAGGGGGGGTGAATAGGTATATAAAGGATTTTTCTCGATAATTGCACAATACGAGACAGTTAATAGATTTGAGACAAACAGTAATCAAAGTAAAACTGAGAGAAGGGAAGAGAGAATTGAACACGAGGCTTATAGTGGTTCGGCTTATTTCAAGCCTACGTCCACTCTTCTGCACTGACAGCCTATTGGCTGGATTCCACTATGAACAAAGAGATGTTACGGTGTTGTTCTTCCTTGATTTCTCGGTGTAGGTGATCTACCACACTCGCTCAAGGTATCACTAAGTATAGACACTCTTTGTGTATACAAATCCGCTCAAAATGTATCGACTAATAATCAAGGAGCTTCAGACTCTGGAATTTCTGTATCAATCATGCACTAAAGCAACTAGAACGTCTTCCTTTTATACTCCTTTATGCCATCATACCCGTTGGCACTTACCAAAGGAATTCCTCCAATCTACCCGTTGTACGGAATCAATCAAGAAGATCATTCGAGCTATTAAAGGAACCTGACGATAGCCCATCAATCATGTTCACCCATACAATCAGGATCTTGGTTTCCAAGAATAGAACCTTCCAAGAATATTTCGTCGACCATCGGATTTTCAAACGATCTTGATTACGAATAAAAGAATCTGTTATATTTATCTAGCCAAGAGATCTTCTCCAAAGGATAGGACTAAATCCTCAACCAAATACTTCGGTTCTGGATCGCCTTCGTCACTGGATTAAAAAAACTGTCAATGAGAATAGTCTTGAGTCTTAAGTCTTGAGCGCGAGTCCGGTGATCTGAAAGTCTTCGGACTCTAAATGAAAGGTCTGCAATTATCCAGACTAGGGCGATAGAAACGTTTTGTCGCTTCAAAATATTCTGGAAAGATTTCTCCAACAATCTCCCCATTTTTTATGGTGACAAAACTTTCCTGTAGATTTGAACAACTTTGACCTGCAAAAACATTACTCAAGCAATATGGCTATCTCATAAAGATTAATAAAATCAACCAGACTTTGCATCCACAGAAAATCGATTAGTCTTTCATGAGTAATACCCTACAACAATACTTGATATAAATGCAAACGGTCAAGCATCAATCAAAATCCACACTCAAGTCAGTCAAATTCAAGTTCACACCCAAGTTCACTCAAGTCATACTCAAAAACATATTCAAACAAAAGAAATTTAAAGTCAAAGTAAAGTTCAAATTGCAATTCTCCCCCTTTTTGTCATCATTAAAAAGGTGAGAAAAGAGTCAAGTCTTCTTGGGAATGCGCACAATCTGGAAATCTCCCATCGACTATATGATCCCTTCCAGCCTCTTCAAGTCTTCCCATAGATGAGCCACCTCTTCTCCTTTGGCATTTGCTTGAATTTGAAGAGCGAGGTCTTTCAATTTATCCTCCAGGGTAACAGAAGATGCTTGTCCAGCATTCTTCATGACTTGAATTTCACAGTCCAGAGCATAGATTTGACCCTTCATTTCCAGAAGAACATCAAGGATACGACGAAAATCCGTTGTATTGTCCGTCTGTGTGCTCGCATTTGCTCTCTCGGATGGAGTGAATGCAGACGATGGAGCTTCTGTGTAATCTTGCAGATTTGGTGTTGACGTATCATGTCCTTCTTCAGGCATTTGAGAAGCCTGAAAATCTTCTGGATTTGCTGGTGAGCGACTAACACCTTCACTGTTGACAGCATGTAGTGTATTCCTTTCTTGCTCGCCATCTCCCCCTGTCTCTAGGACCTCAAATGGGGAAGAGGGATGATCGGGCTCTTCGAGAATCTGCAGACTTTTCTTTCTCTGCTTCTCCTTCTTCTTCAGCTTCTTTCTCTTTCTCTTTCTCTTGCTGCTCCTCTGCTTCTCTGTTCTTTGCTTGTCCCTCTTCTTCTCTCTGTTCTTTTTCCTCTGCTTCTTTTTCTTTCATATGTCGTTCTGTTGATTCAGGTACAAAACGTCTAGTTCTTATTAATGCAGAGATAGTGAGATCTTCCTCTTCTTCTTCATCCTCCAAGATAAGAGTTTTTTTCTTTTTGGATGGAGCACTCATGGGCTCCTTCCCTTTTCTCTTAGATGCAGAAGATGCTGGAGTCTTCACTTTGAACTTCTCCATTGCCTTATCAAGCTCTTTCAGACACATTTTTGTTAGCATTTTCAGACCTACCACCATTTTGTCGCATGGTCGAACACAAAGAGTATGTGGAGGTTCAATATTCAAGTGTCTGAAGATCTTGGTCACAAGACCTGGGTAAGGCAATTGGCCTTTGTCCTTCGCCATTGCTCTGTACATGTGAAAGAGAATGGTGTGAGGGAGAGAGAACTTCTTCCCTGTATTGATCGCGTACATCAATTTCGCCTCAGAGTTAGACACGTCAATCTTGGATGTAGACTTTGGCCTGATACAGTTGATCACAATTTTGTGAAGCAAGATGTTGATGGCACGCATTCTTGTATAGGTAATTCTTCCCTCTGTAGACCTGTCTTTGACAAGCTCCAGTGAGGCACGAGCAATCGAAACTTTGATCGGTTGATAGCGTCCTCGTTCAACTCCAATTATGTCAGCCAACATGTCCACATCTACCACATGGTCTTGGTCTCGAACACTGAATGATATTCTATTCGCATCTAAAAAGCTAAGATTCGAATAGAAGTATGCTATCAATTGCGCATAACCGTCTGTGGTATCGGAGCAAAATTGCTCAAGTTGAAGTAGATTGAACTTCTCCCTTAAGTTCACATTAATGGCATCCAAGAAATCGAAATCAACACTCCTAGGGTTTGTCACCCCTCATTTCAACAGTCTGAAAAACAGATTCTCCTGTTCCTTCGATTTAAACAAATCCATCCTTTTTCCCTTCACCTTTGCAGCAATACCCATTCTAGGTTGAAATTCACTGAACATTTTATCATCATCATTCTCGTCAGTGGGATTCAATCCTCCTACACGAGGGTCACTTGGAATGTTCGCAAGTGCTTCCTCAGCCTTTCCTTTGGGAGCAATGCCCAAATCCTCCATTTTTCGCAAAAAGATATATTCATTCCCATAATTCTTATCTTTAAGGAAATCATCTATATAGTTCAGCGGAGTACCAGTGCTTTTCAACGCATGATAGAGCTTGTAAATATAAGAGGGTTTTTGGACTCTTACAGGGTCTGCGTCCTCGATTATTTCTTCCTCCGGTTGTTGACCCGCACCTTGTGGGGTAGATGGTGTTGAGTGACGTGGTGGAGAGTGAATCGGGCTCTGTTGCTGACTCGTTAAATCTTCTTCTTCGGTGAGATCGAAATGGGTAGGCCCCTCCCTCATTCTCTATGGTCCCTTGTTCGCGATTCTTCAAGACTTCCTCGAAGAAGACATCCTTCCTTGTCGTTGAAAGATTCCTTTACTCGCTTTCCCAAGAAAAGATGACAACTTTCTCGAAGATGAACACGAAGTAGAGACAGGATTGGGAGGAGAATGCCTTTTAAGGTTTTGAAGTTTAAGCGAAGAAAAACTGTATATATATAACTCAGTTTAAAAAGGAAAGTTCAATCGGTACAAAGGAAAGTGAACAGTCACCTCGTTTTAAAATCAATAATTGCCAAATAGAGGTTAATCCTTTTTGAAAAGACAGGATTCCGTTTTTCACGGAAATTATAAATTAACTGAACTAAAGGTCATACCTTTTCAAGTTTGAATATAACAACTTACAGTCTATAGCCATGAATGTTTGAGTCTGAGGGTTGGAGAGTCTCTAGACTTTGACTTCCTCCAGCTTCAAAATGTTGAGTCTGGAACGGATAAAATCGAATTGATTTTTCTCCAAAGGCTTTGTGAATATATCCGCCAGTTGACTCTTTGAATCAACAAATTGAATCGAGATTTCTCCATTTTGAACATGATTTCTGATGAAATGATGTCGAATCTCTATATGCTTTGCTCTTGAATGAAGGATTGAATTTTTAGTGAGATTGATTGCGCTGGTATTGTCACATCTGATCTCTTTGCGTGAGTCTTCAATTCCAAAGTCTTGTAGCTGTTGTTTTATCCATAGAATTTGCGGATAGCAACTTCCAAGGGCTACATACTCTGCTTCTGTTGCCAATTGCTTGGAAGCAGGACAGTGTCTTGGTTTTCAAGGAAACAAAGCACTGTGGCTCTCTCAACAACCGGCCAGATCTGCGTCCGAATATCCCAGAAGATTAAAGTCTCCCTTCTTAGGATACAAAGACCGATGCTTGAAGATGAAGCAACGCAGCACTGAGATGGGATTCTCTAGGATCTGATTGAAACCTAGCACAGATGCAAACACTCAACAAAATGTCAGGTCTAGAAAGCGGTAAGATAAAGAAATGAACCAATGATGCTCTGTACAGCTTTTGATCAACTTTCTTCCCTTCTTCATCTTTGTCTATCTTCAAAGAACATGACATCGGTATGTCGGTCTTTTTGCACTTTTCCAGTCCAAACCTTTTGACAAGATCATTTGCATACTTTTCTTGATAAATGAAAGTTCCTTCCTCCAATTGTTTCACTTGGAGCCCGAGAAAGAATGTTAACTCTCCCATCATACTCATTTCAAACTCATCCTGCATAGACTTTGAAAATTTCTTGCACAGACTTTCATTAGGAGATCCAAAAATAATATCATCCACATATATTTGAACAAGTAAAAATCTTTTGTTTTCCTTTTTGATAAATAAAGTAGTATCTACTTTACCTTTGACAAAACCATTATGTATTAGGAACTTACTTAGTCTGTCGTACCAAGCTCGAGGTGCTTGTTTCAAGCCATATAGAGCCTTTTTCGATCCGAAGACGAGTCTGGTTTCTTTGGGTCTTCAAACCCCGGTGGTTGTTCCACATAAACTTCCTCATGGATAAATCCATTTAGGAAGGCACTTTTGACGTCCATTTGGAATAACCTGAAATTTTTATAACAAGCAAACGCAAGTAATAGTCGAATAGCTTCTAACCTTGCTACTGGTGCGTAAGTCTCATCATAGTCTATTCCTTCTTCTTGCGTATATCCCTTGGCCACGAGTCTTGCTTTGTTTCGTACGACTTTTCCTTTCTCATTCAACTTGTTCCTAAACACCCATTTAGCTCCAATAACAGTTTTGCATTTTGGTTTAGATGTCAATTCCCAAACATCATTAATGTTGAACTGTCTGAGCTCTTCTTGCATAGCTTCAATCCAGTTTTCATCAGATAAAGCTTCTTCTATGCTCTTTGGTTCAATTTCAGAAATAAGAGCCACATCACTAGACTCTTCACGCCTTTTAGATCTGGTGTGGATTCCTTCATTGATTTCGCCGATAATGAGATCTTTGGGATGACTGGACTTATGCTTCCAGTTACTGGTTGATTTGTCTGTTTGATGATCTCTTTCTTTATTTGAATCTTCATGAACAGCTTGATGCTGGTCTTCTAGAGTCTGAGATGTTTCTTGAGTTGTAAGCTTTGGAGGGTCTGGAGTAGGTTCAAACTCTTCATGATGAGTCTGACTGAATTCATCTTGCGTATGGTATGGTAATTTAGGTAGACCTCGAACAAGCTGCTTTGATGAGATTTTGGCTAATTGCTTCATGTTGACATGACCAAGCTTTCTGTGCCATAAGCTTGCTTCGTCTTGAATTGAGATTAAACATTGCGATTCATCCGATTTCACATCCAAGAGATAGATGTTTCCATGCCTTCGACCCATGAAAGACTGGGTGGAGTCTTTACTGATTCCAAAACATGTTCCTTCTTGAAAGAAGATCTTGAAACCAGTATCACACAATTGGCTAATGCTGAGAAGATTGTAATTGAGTCCTTCCACTAGAGAAACATTGCTTATTGTGAGATTTCCAATTTTCACAGTTCCAAATCCCATAATACTTCCTTTGTTGTTTCCTCCAAATGAGACTTTTCCACCATTTACTTGAACAAGCTTTATGAAGCAATTTGAGTCTCCTGTCATGTGTCTTGAGCAGCCACTGTCAAGATACCACTTTACCTTTTTCTTGACGAAGACCTGCATTTAAAAGAGAATCTCAAGCTTTCTTTGGTACCCAAATTTTCTTGGGTCCTTTGGTGTTAGTAAGATCAACATTATTAGCCCATACTTTCTTAACAGGTTTCCAAACCATAGGACACTCTTTTTCAAAGTGATTCGGAATGTTGCACTTTGAACATCTGAGGGCATTTCGACCTACAGACTTTACAAAAACTTTCTTGAAATGATTTTTGTAAGCCTCTCTCGAGGGTCTTTGCTTGATTCTTTCTTTTACTTTAGGAAAATCAATCAAGGGAATAGTTTCTGCTGTCATACCTAGACCAGACTTATTGAAGTAAGGTCTTTGAGCTGAAAGAATTTTTCAAGTTTCTCGGACCCTATTGAGAATTTCTTTGAAATATTTGATAAGTCGGTTTTTAAAAGAGCATTTTCTTTCAAAAGACTATTTTCATTTTCGTTAAGAGTGGAAACATTCTTGTCTAGACATTCAACTCTTTCTTTTAAAACATTTTCCTGTTGTTTTAGAGCAGAGTTTTCCTTTTTTAAGTTCGGAAATCCTTTTGAGAGAAGTCTTAAGACTAAAACACAGTTCATCAATGTATTTAGAAACTTTGACAGGAATTTTAAAATTACTTGCCTCAAATTCACTGGGTCTCGAGTCGATCCGAGAATCTAAGTCTGAGTCTGATTGTGCCATCAGACACAAGTTGGCATATTCATCATCACTTTCTTCACACTCTATATCACTCCAGGTTTCGGCTTTGAGAGCTTTTCGAGACTTTTCAGCTTTTCCTCTCTTCTTCTTCAGAAGAGGACAGTTGGGTCTGATGTGTCCCTTTTTCTTACATTCGAAGCAAACTACATCTTTGTTTGGTTCCTCATCATCAACAGATTTGGTATGCTGTCTTTGAAAACTTTGTTTCTTTGAGTTGAACCTTCTTCCTTTTCTATTCAGCTTTCTGAATCTTCTTATCATAAGAGCAAGCTCCTCATCGTCCATATCATCTTCAGAATTTGTATCATCAGAATCATCAATCGATTTTAATGCAATGGATTTCTTACCTTTTGGATCTTCGTCTTCATTAATTCGTTCCACTTCATAAGATCGAAGAGTTCCAATCAGCTCGTCGACGAGATAGTGGCATAATTCTTTGCGTCTCTCTTATTGAAGTCTTTATGTGATTCCAATCCTTGGAGAGTCACGCGTAGCTTGTTTACCTTCATGGGATCATAAATTTTTTGTCCTTGATTCTCAAGACCATTGACAATATCTGTAAAACGGCTAAACATGTCAGTTATAGATTCTCCTGGTTTCATTTTGAAGGCTTCATATTGACTGAGGAGAATGTTAATTCTGGTCTCCTTCACGCGATATGTTCCTTCATAGGTGATATGTAATCTGTCCCAAACTTCTTTTACTGTAACACAAGAAGATATTCTATTATATTCAGTTGGTGACAAAGCACAATATAAAGAGTAAATTTCTTTTGCATCGAGTGCTTGTCTCTTCATTATCTCTTCCTGAGTCATTCCGCTGGTCTCAACAGTTTCTTTCCCTCTCTCAGAGACTGATGCAGCTATAGGAGTAATTCCTCTTTCTACAACGTCCCATTCCAGAGGATCCTTTTATCGTAGGAAGGCTTTCATCTTGTTCTTCCAAATGTTGTAATCTTTTCCATCAAAGTAGGGTGGTCTTGTATTGCTTTGCCCTTCCACCAGCCCTAGTGCTAGCATACTAGCCATGGATCTTTTACTCTGAAGTAAAACACTTCAAATAAAGTGAGAACACGAGCTCTGATACCAATTGATATAGCTAAAAAAAGTACCTAGAGGGGGGGGTGAATAGGTATATAAAGGATTTTTCTCGATAATTGCACAATACTAGACAGTTAATAGATTTGAGACAAACAGTAATCAAAGTAAAACTGAGAGAAGGGAAGAGAGAATTGAACATGAGGTTTATAGTGGTTCGGCTTATTTCAAGCCTACGTCCACTCTTCTGCACTGACAGCCTATTGGCTGGATTCCACTATGAACAAAGAGATGTTACGGTGTTGTTCTTCCTTGATTTCTCGGTGTAGGTGATCTACCAGACTCGCTCAAGGTATCACTAAGTATAAACACTCTTTGTGTATACAAATTCGCTCAAAATATATCGACTAATAATCAAGGAGCTTCAGACTCTGGAATTTCTCTATCGATCATGCACTAAAGCAACTAGAACGTCTTCCTTTTATACTCCTTTATGCCATCATACCCGTTGGTACTTACCAAAGGAATTCCTCCAATCTACCCGTTGGACGGAATCAATCAAGAAGATCATTCGAGCTATTAAAAGAACCTGACGATAGCCCATCAATCATGTTCGCCCATACAATCAGGATCTTGGTTTCCAAGAATAGAACCTTCCAAGAATATTTCGTCGACCATCGGATCTTCAAACGATCTTGATTACGAATAAAAGACTCCGTTATATTTATCCAGCCAAGAGATCTTCTCCAGAGGATAGGACTAAATCCTCAACCAAATACTTCGGTTCTGGATCGCCTTCGTCACTGGATTAAAAAAACTATCAATGAGAATAGTCTTGAGTCTTGAGTCTTGAGCGCTGAGTCTGGTGATCTGAAAGTCTTCAGACTCTAAACAGAAGGTCTGCAATTATCCAAACTAGACTGATAGAAACGTTTTGTCAGCTTCAAAATATTCTGGAAAGATTTCTCTAACAGAGAGGACAAAGGGTTTCCTTCTGTCTCACCCCGTCGTTGCTGTTGAAAAACATACCAATAAACATATATCTCGGACCAAAATCAGTCTCTACACAGACACGAGATGATGGAGAAAGCTAAAACAGGACACGCGAGTAGAATGACATTCCTTGTATGGGTGAGATTAGGGACATGAGGCAAGTTAAGCTCGGATTAGAGACACTAGCATCATACACCGGATGTATCTTTGGCCGTCAAACTAGATATCGAAGAGGTGAAAAAATTCACCAGCTCACAAGTCAAAACACAACCAGGCCACATAGCCCCCAAGAATGCCAAGAGACTCACGGAAAAAACATGTCCCTTAAGAACCACCAACAGCCTTCAGTTCGTTATTAGCAGCACGTTATTTAAGGAAAGAAACCGCACACGCTGCACAATCGAATCAAAGCAAATATGGCAAGTTCTTCACGTCCCCAACATCATTGGGTTGGGAAATCACATGCCCCAATATCAGATCAAATTGTTTATCAACAGATTCAACCACCTTTCCTAATGCCAAAGAACTGCAAAATCTGTAGATTGAAAATATGAGCAACTTAGTGGGATCCACAGAAGATGCAAGTTTATCAATACACATACTCGATATCATAAAGGAACTAATGATAAAACTTCCCGGAACTTTACTTATCAGATTTTACATGACATCCTATGTTTAGATAAAGAAAGAAAATTCACCTCCAGAGAGCAGTAGCTCCACCGTTATCACAGAGCACACGGCAATCCACAACCTTCACCAAAAGAAGATTGGATTGTATAGCAAAGTTCTACAAGTTAGCCAACTAGGTCCCTCTGCTGTTAAGTATTGACTCGCAGCTGACTTGGTTGAATAGCAGGGCCAAAGGATGGATCAGAAAGAAAAACAAAATTCTTGGAGATGAGTCCATAAGGAGAAGAGCTTCTTACAACATCGCAAATGGGGGGAGCTCACTCGTCTATATCCTCTTCTCCATCGGCTTCCGCCTCTTCATCCTCCCTCCTGAGCTGACCACATACATTACACTCCATTATATCAGAAGGAGCATCATCCGACGACGGAGGCAGAGGAGCCAATGTCCCACCGCAGTTTTTCCTGTTGCACATATACCTAATGAAGAAATATGCATGGGGGAAGTCCGTCTCTTTCTCCTCTACAATACCCACCTCCGACCCGCTCATTTGTTCATCGGCATCATCATCCATCCCTTCACCGTCACCATCATCGTCTTCGCCGATATCATCGTGCTCGTTCTCATCATCGGACCAATTGGCCTCGACCTTGCACCGGTCGCAGTCGCAGGCGAACCCGTAGTCTTTCGTCAACCTCCTCTGCCTATTCGCATAATTCAAGTTGACAGGAAAATAACTCAGGCAGATCTCCCTCCCTTGCGAAACATCATGGATCATCCGCACGATTATATCAGCATTGCCGTCAAAAGCAGAGTCTACATAGTCATGTTGGAGAAATCTTCTTGAAGTGTTTTGAAGTTGACAAAATCGTTTCCATCAGTCTGGTCTGAAGGCTTGCAGACTCTGCTGTTTAAAGTCTGAAGACCTCCGGACAGCCAGACTCAAGATTCAAAGTCTATCCTCATTGACAGTTTCTAATCCGTTGAAGAAAGGGTATCGATATTTTATTAAGGATATGACCTTATCGACTGAAGAAGATCTCTTGGCTGGATATGACCTATCGGAATCCCTTTTAAATTGATCGAGATTGATTCGATGATCAAGGATCCGTTGATTGGCAAAATATTCGTGGAAGGTTCTACTTATGGAAACCGAGATCCTGATTGTATGGGCGAACATGATTGATGGGCTATCAACATATTCCCTTAATAGTTCGAATAATCTTCTTAATTGATTCCGTCCAACGGGTAGATTGGAGGAATTCCTTTGGAAAGTGCCAACGGGTATGATGGCATAAAGGAGTATAAAAAGAAGACGTTCTAAAGCTGTTCAAGGAAGTGCGCGATAGAAGAATTCCAAAGTCTCAAGCCTCTTGTTGTTTAGTCAATTCATTTGAGCGAAAAACTTGTACTCAAAGAGAGTTTATACTTGTGAGAAACCTTGAGGAAGTGTGATAGAATATCTACACTGTGGAATCCAGGAAGGACTGTGCTGTAACATCTCTTTTGTTCATAGTGGAATCCAGCCGATTGGCTATCAGTGTGGAAGAGTGGACGTAGGCTTAGGATAAGCCGAACCACTATAAACCTTGTGTTTAATCTTCTCTTCCCTTCTCTTTACTTTACTTTAATCGTAACTCATTTTGATTAAGCAAAAGCGTATTTCCGTTCTATCATTTGCTTAGTATTTCTGTGGTATCCCGAGAAATTGTTTATACACCTATTCACCCCCCTCTAGGTGCTTATACTAGCTACATCAAGTCAAATCTGCAAGCATTTGTCAGGCAATCGTGGTTGAAGAAAGAAGCTCTTGGATAAATACCGTAAGCTCTCACCGATCTCTCCCCGTCCACCTTGCCCCCACCCCGCAACGAAACCAACTTCATCAAACCGAAAGCATTGAGCTTGTCCTTCGACAGCAAGGCCACGATCAATTCAAGAGAAAACCCCTGAGGAAAAGGCAAACCCGGAGGAGGGGGAGGACAAACCGAGGCCAGCAGTGAATGCAGGAACCGCGCGGCCGAGAGTGTCGTCGGCGTGCGCCTCTCGGCCCTCCTTTTTCTGAGATCAAAGACAAACTTTTTCCTTTTTATTTTATCACTTTGTTTTTTTTACCTAAATTCCGTTTTTCTTAAGTTAATTTGAAGTTTGACGCAATAGTAAATTTCAACATATAAAAACAATATACGAATTTTATTAGAGAGAACAAAAAAATCGAAGCTCACTTGCGTCAATTCTATATACTCCCACTACTCTCCTTCCTAAACATCCGGAAAAAAAAAAAGGCCACCCCTCTTTCATCTTATTTTATAGACATATGAAACAAAATTTCATTGAAACCTAAGAAAAATATTGCTTTAGCAAATGAATAAAAGTTTATTGTTTGATTAACGGAGTTACTCCTGTCTCTTTGTATAGTTTAACATTCAATCACAGAAAAATAGAGATAACATACCCGAAATACTCTTTTACACACTCTCTCTCAATTTCTAATAAGTAACTACACAAAAACGCCTTCTGGTTGTGATGGCCATAAGTTATAATCACGACTAAATTAATCAAATTACTGATGATTGATGATTATGATATTAATCTCTATTGTAAGCAATCTGACTATTAATGTGATTCTTGCAATATACAAATTGCGGTGAATATACTGACCATTCTAAGAAATAATAATTCCCATAATTATTATTAAGCATGATGTATAAAGGGATGAGATTTGAGTTTCCACATCGAGTTATGGAATATCACCCAAAAAAATTTTAGAAGACATAATACGCAAGACAACCCATTTATTAGCTCATGCTGATTCCTTCAAGCCTGTAACCGTTTCAGTATCATTTTTGACGGATGGATGATGTTACTTTTGTCTCACCTCGTCGTCTTGCTGTTGAGAAACATACCAAGAAACATATAATTGGGGACCAAACTCAGTGTCTACACATGCTCGAGACGATGAAAACACGAAAACGAGACACACGAAGAAGATGCCATTCGATGTTTCCTTATATGGGTGAGATTAGGGACATGAGGCAAGATCGCTGAGCTCGGATTGGAGAAAATAGCATCATACACCGGACATATCCTTGGCCGTCGAACTAGTGAGGGAAGAAGCCATGGAAACTCACCAGCTCACAAGTCCAAATAGAACCTGGCTAATATGGCCCCAAGGATTCGAAAGAGACAGAAAAAGACCTGTCCCTTAAGATCCACAAACAACCTTCCAATTGAATCAAAGCATATATGGCAAGTTTTTCCACCACTTCCCAACATCATAGGTGGGGAAATCATATCCTCAGATCAAACCTCTTATCAATAGATTCAACCACCATTTCTAATGCCAAAGAGCTGCAATATCTGAGGATTGACAAATACGAGCAACATAGTTAACTTAAAGGATCCACAAAACATTCCAGTTAATCAATACCCATACTCAATGATATCACGAAGGAACTCATGGTAAATCTTCCCGGAACTTCAACTTATTAGATTTCAAATGATATCTTGAAGTAAATAAAGAAAGAAAATTCACCTCCAGAGAATTGCAGCTACACCATCGTCACAGATAGAGCACATGGCATTCGGCATCACAATATCAATTTTTCCCCACCAAATGGCTGAAATTAGGAACTCGGTACTTGCAATCCACAACTTTCACCACAAGAGGATTGGATTGTAAAGCAAAGTTCTACAAGCTATAGCCAACTGGGTCCCTCTACTGTTAAGTATTGACTAACAGCCGACTCGATTGGAGTGCAAGGCCAAAGGATGGTCTAAAAAAAAAAAAATCCCAGAAGTGAGTCCATAAGGAGAAGAGCTTCCTACAAGATCGCATCTCCGTCGGCTTCCGCATCTTCATCCTCCCTCCTGAGTTGACCGCATATATTACATTCCATTATATCACAAGGGCAGCCATCCGACGGAGGCAAAGGAGCCATTATCCTGCTGCAGTTTTTTTCCTGTTGCGCATATACCTGACGAAGACATACGCATGGGGGAAGTCGGTCTCTTTCTCCTCCGTGATACCCAACTCAGACCTGCACATTTGTTCATCGGTGTCCTCATCCATCCCTTCATTGTCACCTGTCGTCTTCGCTGCTATCATGGTTCTCATTTTGGTCATCGGACCAATTGGCCCTGACCTTGCGCCAATCTGGCTAGACTCGATCTCACCGAGTGTCGTTGACCTCTGGTGAGGTTTGAGCTCATTGGAATTTGGTGAGCTCAACCTTACCTATTGCAAGCGATCGGCCGAAGAAGAAGCAAAAAATAAAAATAAAATAATATCAAAAGAAGTGCATGGAGATCCATACCAAGCGATGCAAAATATTTTCTAATTCATTTTCCCATTTCAACCAAATACCTAAAAGTATTGTCATTCTCCTAGAAAAACTATTTACTGAAAAATATTTTTTGGATGCGTCACATTTTTATTATTTTATTATTTTTTAAGTTTATTTTTGGGTTTCAGCCACACGGAGCCAATGTAACATTGAACATGATCTAGTACAGTAGGTTGGTAATCACTTCTTCATCTGGACAACATTTCGGAAAATGGACAAGTCTCGCAATTACAACTCATGAGAGTTGATACACTTAACATAGACAAATCCGCAATGCATTCAACTCATGCTCCTAAATTTTATCTTTTTTCCACCCCTTCTTGCACACGATGCGTGTGCCCTAATGCTAATGAATTTATTTTATAAGAATTCTTCTCAAAGCAAAAGGAGTGAACTGCCTTTAGTTAGTTCTTTTTTGAAATAAGTAGTGATCTGCATTTAATCAGTTCTTTTTTGGAATCAGTCTTTGAGCAAGAAAGGAATGTCCCCCAAGTTGGCTTATTTGGGACTAAAACTGAATGTGTCGCCCACATGAAAGGGACCCGGAATGAGGTCAACAGATGCATAATTAGGGCTTAACCAATTCATCAAAGTGACGTACTAATCTGATCGGGATGATCCGGCAATATATTTATGTTTAGAGATACTAATCATAGCAGTTATAATGGATCCAAGTGCTTCTCGATTGGAGCTCATAAGCAATTATAATGGGTTGGAGCTCACTTGATTAGAGGTCATAAATGCTTGTATCCAATTTCGTATGAAACAGGTGGAAGTATTTGAGTTTCACACAAGATGGTTATTACCAGTCTTATTTGCCATCTGAAGTTAATTAACAGGAAGTTATATGATTGTCGTGAACAAAGCACACATAATACCATTACGTCACTATTTGTGGCAACATTTTTTCTTTTTTATATGTGCGATGTATGCATGAAAAAGGTGCATTGAGTACTAAACTTGAGACTTGAGTAAGAGATCTGGAATATCTCAAATATATAATCAAAAAACTACAACAAAAAAGTACTATTTTAAGTCTAATGTTACGTCAAATATGTAAAGTTGGTGTCCAAATTGGCATTACACGTATTCCATCCACAGGAGCCCTTTGATTGAGAGAGACGCAAGGGAGATTCATCAAATTCACAGGCTAATACACGATCGGGGGATTACGGGCGTTGCGTGCATGAAATTCGAATCCTGGTGCAGGAGAAGCAAATCACATATACATGGCTTGTCCCGTAACTCATCTTGAAGCATTAGTTGGGCCAGGGCACCCCCAAACTTTCATCCCTCAGCACTCTTCACTCTTCCATTCTCTCCCTCTCCCCATGAATTCACCTCTTCTCTCACTCCTTTCAGCTTGAGGGGGAAAAAAAGCAAGACCAAAGACCCTCCAGAGCATAAACCAGTGGAACCTGTGAAACTTGTGGAACTATGTCTCCTATGGAGCCGGACGAGTCCGACTCGATTGCCCCACTTGACGAGAGCCTCCAGTCCATGCCCTCCGACGACGAGGAGCAACGGTACTGGAAGATGCGGTCCATCTATAGGGTCCCCGCACGCATGACGGCCCTCAACCACGAGGTCTACCAGCCGCTAGTTGTCTCCTTCGGCCCCTACCACCACGGCAAGGAACGCCTCCTCCCCATGGAGGAACAGAAGCACCGCACGGTCTGACACTTCCTCAAGCAGTCCGAGAAGCCTATCGAGTGCTTCTTCGAGTCCCTGAGGGAGGTGGCATCGGACCTTGAGGAGAGCTATGACGTGCTGGACCCGAAGTGGAAGGCAAGCAGCGGCGAGGGTGCAGCACGCCGGTTCCTGGAGCTGTTGATAACTGATGGCTGCTTCATGCTCGAGATCCTGTGGTTCAAAGCCGTCAAGTGGCACAACTACGCGCCCAACGACCCCATCTTCAGTGACCACGCGAACAACCACATAATGGTAGACATTTACCAGGATATGCTGATGCTGGAGAATCAGCTTCCGATGCTAGTGCTGGATCGGCTGGTGGCTGTGGAGAGCGATGGCAAGAAGGTTACTTTCTTAGATTTCGGTCGGTTGTAAGACGAGAAAATATTGCAAGTACGCTAACCGCCATACTTTGTGCACCTAACAATACATCTTTGTGATCTCACATGAACTCTACGATGGATCCACCGAATCTAATGTTCTAAATGCATTGATTGCATGGTTCACAATCAACCGATAATTTGATTAGTAAATCTATCATCGAAACTTCATTTATTTCCCTTTTTCGCAAGTAGTATCAATACGACCACAACCTCCGATTCAATGTGCTGACTTCACTCCAACAACACAGGACGACAAATTCGTCAGCAGGCTCCTCCTCGAGTTCTTATCTTTATCCGCCGAGGGCATCACAAGGATGGGCAAATGCCTGCACGTCCTGGACGTTTTCAGGAACAGCATGCTGATGGAGCCCGAGAAGAAGGACGAGGAGGTTACTTTCTTAGAATTCAGTCTGTCGTAAAAGACGCTATTGCAAGTATGCTAACCGCCATACTATGGGCACCTAACAGTACATCTTGGTCATGGAATCCACTGAATCTAATGCTCCCAATGCACTGGATGCACGGTTCTAGATCAATCGACAATTTGATGATTAAATCTATCACCGCCATAGGAAGCTATTTTTTTCCCCCCTTTTACTCAAGTAGTATCGATCCAACCACAATCTTAGATTCAATGTACTGACTTCACTCCAACAACACAGGACGACAAACTATCAACAGGTTCATCCTCAAGTTCTGCTCCCCCAGCAAGGGCTTCACATGGATGGGCAAATGCGTCCACGTCCTGGATGTTGTCAGGAACAGCATGCTCATGGAGCCCAAGAAGGAGGATGAGGAGAAGAGGGAGGACAGTCGGGAGATTATACAGGCCACCGAGCTCAGCGAGCATGGGATCAAGTTCAAGAGGAGTAAGACCGACAGCATCAAGGACATCTCCTTTGCGGGTGAAACCCTGACGCTCCCCAAGATCTGGGTGGATGAAATCACCATGTCGGGACTGAAAACGAGGTCATGTCCTACATCTACTGCATGGACCAAATAATCAACAACGGGTAGGACGTCGCGCTGGTCCTCGCTAAGGGTATCATCGTGAATTATATGGAGAACGATGAGGCGGTAGCCAAGATGTTCAACTCGCTGGGCAAGGTTGTGAGGTTCAACCTCGGCCCACCTCACGGACGTGATCAAGAAGGTCAACAAGTACCGCAATACGCACTTTGGAACATGTGGAGGGCTAATCTCATCCACACCTACTTAAGGAATCCTTGGGTTGCATTGTCTCTCATCGCGCCGTCTTCCTCTTTCGCTCACCACAATTCAGGCCGTATATTCCATGCTCAGCTACTACAAATGAACACTTTGCCTCTCAGTACAACAATATACTGTCTTTTTTTCCACTTTTTTTGGTTTTTCTCCTGATGACGAATGCTCGATCATCGTCACTTCATCGGTTTGGGTTGTTATGAATGATTTTCCTCCTACTTTCAGTCATGTTCATATCCCTCTTTCAATGTTTTGAATAATGGACATTTTTATTTTACCATTATCAAATGATGATTCTCTTGTTTCATTATCCTTCATCTTTGTCCAATTTGAATCGGGTAGGGTGAAAGATGATCAAGTTTTAGGCAGATGAAATCTACCTTTGCAACATTTCTTCTTGATTAAATTTGTTAAGTTGCGGTGAATTTAAGTAAGAAAACAAATATGGCCTTCAAAGTCATCTCTAATCACCATTTGCTTCAAACATCCTAAAAGAACCAAGGTGTCCGATGTTGATACCTAAATTTTGGTTAAGTAATTATGATAAAAATTGCATAAAAAAAAATTAGAGACCAACTGGACCTTAACAAAAAGGATTTTCGCACCACCTAGCTCTTAGTTTAATTTTACCATATTTTCGGATTAAAAAAAAAAAAAAAAAAAGTGAGGCTTGTGCAAGTTGGGCCTTCACACCCAACCCCTCCTTTTTTCCCTTCCGCGTGGGCTTGGGCCCAACTGGGGCTAGATGGGCTCGAGCCTGGCTGTCTCGTTCATCCTATTCCTCCTACCTTCCTCGTGCTGCACGCCACGCGCGTACTGTCACGCCCCGATCCTCGAGCACGCACACATCCTTCTCACTTGGTCGATTTTAATATGCGATACCCCAGGACTATGTATCGCCGACCCTTTCATTTATTAAGCACATGCGGAAGCAGTTATAAATCCCCAGATAGTAAATCAATGGGATAGAAAAGTAAGGCCATATTTTTCATATTGAAACTTATAACCAAACTTTTATACAAAACACAAACCAGAACTTCATAACTATTCACATCAAAATGGAGTTCACAAAAGAAGATGGAATCTCAATCCATCCGAGCCATACTCAAGGCCCCTCTCGGGATTATCTTCTTCTTCCAAAATTCTTCTCCTTAGGTTTCACCTCAGAGTTCTCCCACTCAGATTCCTCCTCCTCGCCTTTTCATCGAGGTCCCGAAATGTTTTCCCCAAACCGGGATGAGACTACGTCTCGGCGAAGTTCTACCCCACTAAGGCCCGATTAGTAAACTATTATACCATAGGCTGCCTAAACACGCACAGGGCAGAGGACTTACCTTGGCCTCAGATTCCACCTGCATATTAGCAAAAATTCAATAGGCACCCAAGCAATCACATCACAAATTGATATCTCGATCAATCGACCCAGTCGATCACACGCCAACAAGACCACTCACGGTCATTTCCATTCAATCAATCATTTCACAACATCATATCAAAGCAATGATCAATCGACCTAGCCAATTACATGTCAGTTGGACCATTTCTAGGTCATCTCACTCCACACCATATAATCCCCAATAGTACACTCAGTCATAGAGCTACAATAATGCTCTCGGCATCGATTTGCCAAGGTGATAACAATAAACACTTTCTGTGCATGCTCTTAGGCATCCAATTACCTTTAGCCACACGGGCACAATACTCGACACACAGAAATACGGCCATGCAGACACGGTCTACGCCATACAGGCATGTTCTACGCCACATAGACATGATCAATTATCGCTACACAGGCATGATCAACCATCGCCACACAGGCATGATCAGTTATCGCCACACAAGCATGATCAACTATCGCCACACAGGCATGATCATTTATCGCCACACAGGCATGATCAACTATCGCCACACAGGCATGATCAACTATCGCCACACAGGCATGATCAATATTCAACAATTTACGTGCATTCTCTAAGGCAACCTCTTCGCCAAGATGACATATTCAACCACTGAACACACGTGCATTCTCCAGGTGATATTCCGATTCACCGAGCCCACGTATTTACTTTCAGGTGATAACCAATACCCAACGATTTCTCAATCAAATAATTAACCATCAAGTCAATATGAATAACTCCTAAAAATTCATAATTAAATCAATTTCATACAAATTGCAGCTCAATTAAATAAATGGACTACGCCACGACGATCAGCACGAGATTTCGGTCGTCAGCCATCTTAGTCTTAATTTCGAAAAATAATTAATTAATTAATTAATTTCGAAAATTAATAATTAATTACAATAAATCCAATTTAGCTCAAAATAAAGCCCAATTAAATAAACGGGCTGCACCACAATCATCAACATAAAAATTCAGTCACGGGCCATCCAAGTTGAATTTCCGGAAAATAAATTAATAATTAATTAATTTCGATAATTAATTATTAATTATAATAAATCTAATTTAGCTCAAATTGGCGCTCAGTTAAATAAATGGACTTCATCACGATCATCAGCATAATATTCCGGTCACTAGCCATCTCAATTGAATTTTCGGAAAATAATTAATTAATTAATTTAATTCCGAAAAATAATATTTAAATACCAAAAATTCCACTTAGGCCCGAAAAGCCAAATTGAAGCCCACTAAGGGTCGGGAAAAATCCTGAGATGCTTTCAATAAATAGTAGACCACGTCTACTTGCAAATTGCACAATCAATTTGTCTAATTTATATCACAATTAACTAATAATCGTTAATCTATTCTAATCTAATCACCTAAACCTAATTAATTAAAACTAAACAACCCTTAAGCATAATTAGCCAACTAATCAGGGATTAGTGAGATTACTCACCGGAATCGCGCGCAAATCGGATCAATTCGAAGGGGGCGACGCGAGGAACAACAAACTCAAAGCGGGCCTCGGATTCGGGGCTCGGAAACGGCCCAAAACGAGCCCGAAGTGGGCTAGAAACCCACTCGTGGGTTTCTGCCCTTGGCTAGTCGGAGCTGATCTGACGGCCGAAACGGCGAGGGGAGAGGAGGCCGGCGGAGGACGAGGGGGATGCCTGGGAAGGTCGGGCGGTCTTGGGCGGTGGCCAGGAGGTGGCCGACGAGGGGGGGCAGGGCCGGGCAATGGCCGGATCGCACGGGGAGCACGCCTAGGCGCGAGGGACGGCCGACGGACGCACACGGCGTTGCGCGGGCGCGTGTCGCGTGCGAGTGGCGGGACAAGAAGCGAGCGGCGAGCGAGCGGCGGTCCGGCGAGCTCCTCTAGTGCCTTCGGTCTTCCGCTCGTTCGAACCGTGAGGGAGACAGAGAGCGTCGAGAGTGAGAGAGAAAAGAGATAAGAGAGAGAAGAGAGAGAGAAGATGAGGATTGACCGGTCAAAATGAGAAGAGAGAGAGAGAGAGTTGGTGGGGGGGAGAGCTGTCCGCACGAAGGGGAGGGAAAGGGGAGGAGAGAGAAAAAGAAAGAAAAGAAGAGAGAGAGAGAGGAAAAATAAAATAAAAATACTACAATTATTCTTATTTTATTTTCTTTTTTTTCCTTTTTATTTTCTTTGGTCTTCAATTTTCCTCCGATAATTTCTTTATTGAAATTTCGGACTTGTCAATATTTTGACGGACGATGAGACAGGATCCTAAAAATGAATTGTGACACGCTCGAATATTCGATTCTCGAAACAAAAATAAATTTCATGGTTAGAATCAATCAAACGTGATTTTAGTCCAATCCAACAATTGAGTAGCTTTTAGGGATTTTTTCTGCAGATACATCCCTTAACGGCTTCACCCAATATGTTAGTTAACTCGTAAGTGATCAACTCAAAGAAAAAGGACCATAGACACGTTGATGAAATGTCCATTTCATTTTTATCAAAACAGTCGAATTTCGGGATGTCACAACTCTTCCTCTTTATAAAATTTCGTCCCGAAATTTAAACCATTACACACTTTGCTAAAAAGGCGGGGGTACAACTGTCATCGACTCTTCGCCTCTCTAGGTCGCTCCTTCAATGCCGTGGTGTTGCCATACCACTTTGACCAACGGAATGGTCTTTGTACGCAGAATTTGCTCTTTATGATTGACAATCTGAACCGGGCTTTCAACATATGACACACGGTCATCCACGTCCAATTCCTCGAAATTGAGCACGTGGGTCGGGTCAAGCTCATACTTCCTTAACATCGACACGTGAAAGACGTCATGCACTTGCGCCAATCTTGGCGGCAATGCAAGACGATACGCTAGGTTTCCGATTCTTTCAAGAATCTCAAACAGACATACGTACCTCGAACTTAGCTTGCCTTTCTTACCTAAGCACGAAGTTCCCCTCATTGGTGATACTTTCATAAAAACGTGATCACCAACTTGGAACTCCAAAGACCTTCGACGCTTATCTACATAACTTTTCTGCTTGCTCTACGCAATCTTTAATCTGTCTCGATCCACCGCCACGGCATCAGGCGATTCTTTGAACCAACTCTCTAGGCTTTGTTATCTTCCTTTCTCCGACTTCATCCCAACATATCGGAGTTACTGCACGCTCACGCCATACCTGGCGCTTCAAAATGAGCCATCTTGATGCTTTGCTAATAACTGTTGTAGGCGAATTCCACTAGATGAAGCTGATCTTCCCAACTTCCTTTAAAGTTTATTACACACGCTCTCAGCATGTCTTCAAGAGTCTGAATTGTCCTTTCGGGATCGGCCATCCGTTGAGGATGATATGCCGTCTTATCCTGAAGCTTTGTACCTAAAGCACTCTACAAGCTCTTCCAAAAAGCAACAGTAAACCTCGGGTCTCTATCAGATATTATCATAACCGGCACTCCATGCATACGAACCACTTGACACACATACAGGTCTGCATGTCTATCTAGATTCGGTACTTTCGAACCGCATAAAGTGAGTCGACTTTGTCAACTTGTCGACTACTACCCAAATTGAATCATTTCCTCTTTGACTCATTGGTAGTCAGTCACGAAGTCCATCGTGATATGCTCCCATTTCCATTTGGGATCGCAAGAGGCCGCGTAATCCTCCCGCTTACAATATTGGGCTTTTACTTGCTAACAAGTCAAACAACATTACATGTTTGGCGATGTCCGCCATACCGACCACCGGTAGTATTGAGCCTTGCATTCGATACATCTTAGTGCTTCTAGGATGAACGTTGTAACCTGCTACGATGTGCTTCAAATAAAATATCCTCTCTAAGCTCTACATCGTCAGGTACAACCAAACGTCCTTGGAATCTTAAAGTCCCGTCATCAGCAACTTGAAAATCAGCATTTCTTTTATCGGTATCCTCTTGAAGAATT